>LNAC01000445.1:0-86144 GCA_002007465.1 Ailurus styani | reverse complement strand
AAAAAAAAAAAAAAACACACTTTCTTTCTCTCACAATATTCATGGGTTAGGAATCTAAACACCATGTAGCTGGGTCTTTTGCTTTAAAGGGTCTCACAAGACTGTAAGCAAAGTTTCGGCAAGGGCTCCATTCTCATATGAAAACTTGATTAACCAAAGATCTACTTCCAAGCCCACTTACATAGTACTTAACAGGATTCAGTTCCTCAAAACTTGTTGAACCGATAGTCCCTCAGTTCCTTCCACGTAGAACCCTGAATAATACAGTTTTAGTACTGAAAGTGGTTCAAGGAGAGCAGAATTTTAAGGATGAATTGGGTCTGAACTGGCTCGGGAATTGGCTCTCTAATCTGACTATGTGTATAGATGCTAATGACTATTCCTGAAGTAAAGAGAGCACTGATAGGGTGCCTGGGTGGCTCAGTGGGTTAAAGCCACTGCCTTCGGCTCAGGTCATTCTGACTATGTGTATAGATGCTAATGACTATTCCTGAAGTAAAGAGAGCACTGATAGGGTGCCTCCTCTCTCTCTGCCTGCCTCTCTGCCTACTTGTAATCTCTCTGTGTCAAATGAATAAATAAAATCTTTTAAAAAAAAGAGAGAGCACTGATAGTCAATGGTGTAATCTAATAATGTAGATATGCAAAATATCACCTTTGGATAATCCTAATCAACCACTTATAATAAGAAGCTATGTGACTATGTACATAATATTTTTGACTAAGTAATAAATATTATGAGATTGGCTAATTGCTTTTAATGTCTCTGGACAAAGTGGGGGGAAATAAGCATAAGCTTAAGGATATGAATTCCCAGATCAAATACCACACAAATGATCTGAAATATTCTTTATGTACTTTAAAGGAGATACCTCAGGGGTGCCTGGGTGGCTCAGTCAGTTAAGTGTCTGCCTTTGGCTCAGGTCATGATCTTAGGGTCCTGAGATTTAACCCTGCATTAGACTCCCTGCTCAGTGGGTAGTCTGCTTCTCCCTCACCCTCTGCCCCTCACCCCCCCATTCATGTTCACACACTCTCTCTCCCTCTCTCTCTCTTTCAAATAAATAAATAAAAACTTAAAAACACATAAAAAATAAATAAAGGATATATATATCTCCTGTAGCAACCTGGTCTATACTGCTGAAAATCAATACCTGAATTTCATCCTGAATCTGACTGAATTACAACAAAATTTGAATTCCCAGCATTATAGCATGACTATGATTTCAGTGAGGGCATTGATTAGCAAGGAATTGTGTCCTAAAAGTTGAAATGCAGGTAAGTAGAAGGATACTTAAGAGGTTGGGGATATTGAGTCCCTAAATTCTGATGAGTTTTCTTTGCCAGTCGAAGCACCTCCAGTGGAGTTTGTTGCCCTGCAAAATAACACTGATACTTCTCAAGACCCACTCATACTGCCCCTCTTTGCTTCTAGACCTATAACTAGACTCAATTTCCAGCAGGCCCATAAAGGTGAGGTACAAAATATGACCCATGAGAAGTTGTGCTATAGTCCAAAACAACTACTTAATTTTTTTTTTACTTTATATGACATAAATCTTGGGACTACGTGGGAATGGATACTAAGGAAGTGAGATAATGGTGGAGGAAAAATAAATTTTCATCAGACCAGTTTTATTGATGTAGTTTCACTAAGCAGAGATTCTGCATTTAATGTTGTAGCTCAAGGAGTTAGAAGACCTCTAACAGTTTTTTGGGTTAATTGGCTGAATCATAGATCAAAAGATGTTCCAGGGGCACCTGGGTGGCTCAGTGGGTTAAAGCCACTGACTTCGGCTCAGGTCATGATCCCAGGGTCCTGGGATCGAGGCCCACATCGGGCTCTCTGCTCAGTGGGGAACCTGCTTCCTCCTCTCTCCTCTCTCTCTGCCTGCCTCTCTGCCTACTTGTAATCTCTTTCTGTGGCAAATGAATAATTAAAATCTTAAAAAAAAAAAAAAAGATGTTCCACTAAGAATGAGTTGGAAGTGCCACACATGCCTTAGTTTAATATAGAAGAAGAGACTCAAAGTCATGGAGATATTGGAATGTTAGAGTGGATTTGTCATGTGAGAACTACTCATCCACATTAGGAGGACCCAAGTGACACACATTTTACAACTGTGAGAAATATATTTGCCAAAGTATCCTCAGCATCCTTGAAAAGTGCTGTGATCATTCATTTCTATAGGCCAGATCTTGCAGTGGGAACTGCAGTCACTGAACTGGTAAACCTAAACCTACTGGGAGTAATCAAATCCCATGGTGGTAAGGCCAACTGGTGGCACTCAGTCACCAAAGGCAATGTGGCATGGTTACCATATTAGGCAATGGAGTCAAAATAGTGATCAGAATTGTCTGATTTGCTCAGAACTGTGGCATTGACTAATTGATCATGATGTTCATAGAAGTGAAATAGATAGAAAACCTACTAAATTATTACTTCGTCTTATAAACAGAAAAATTCTAGGTCAGGTGAACAAAAGTGTAACAATTATGGCCTCACAAACAATTCCAAGATGTGAGACAACATACATACCAAAAATCCCTTGAATAAAGGGGAAACTGGGTTAATTTAAATATGGACCCCAGTACATTGCCAGCATTTATTTCCTTAATCTTTTTTCTCTCAACATCCCTCAAAGGTATATATGACTATTTATTAAGATAATAGTGCATAGGGGAAAAGGGACTTATCAGACCTTTCAGGAACTACTAAACAATGGCTCTAAACTCCAAGATACTTAATACGTCATCGTGGTCCCCAATAGAGTAGGGATATGTGGAAGTCAGATAATCAATAGAATTTTAGCTCATGTTCATCTCTCAGTGATTCCCTGAATCTATCCCCTGGGAATTTACTTAGTTCCAAACTGAACAATTGGAATAGATATATTCAACATCTGACACAATCCCCACACTGGTTCCTTCGCCTGTGGAGTAAAGGATATTATGGTCAGAAAAGCCAAATATAAGGCATCAGAACTGCTTCTAGCTAGCTAAATAGTAAACCAAAAACAAAACTGCATTCCTGAAGGGATTGAGGACATTGTACTATTATCAACAACCAGAAAGATGCAGGAATGGTGATTTTCACCACATCCCCATTTTACTTGCCTATTTGGCCTGTGCAGAAGACAGGTAGATCTTGGAGAATAACTATGGATTACTATAAGCTTAACTGGGGGGTGACTCCAATTGCAGCTGTTATATCAGATATGGTTTCATTACTTAAGCAAATCATCACATACACTATTACCTTCTATGCAGCTACTTGATCTGGCAAATGTCTCTTTCTCCATCATTTCTAATAAAGGTCAGCATAAGCTGTTTTTGTTTGGTGGGGAAAGCCAGAAATGCATCTTTCTGTCTTACTGAAGGGGTATATGAACTATCCATCCATATGTAATAATTTAGTTCTCAAGGATCTTGATTGCCTTTCTCTTCCACAAGATATAACACTGGTTCATTACATCAGGATTTTGCTGATGGGACCTACAGAGTTAAAATAGCAACTACCCTAGTCTTGTTGTTAAGATGTTTGTGTGTCAGAGGTAGGATATAAATCCCATGAAATTCAGGGTCTTTCTACATCAGTAAAATTTCTAGGGGTCCAGTGGTGTAGAGCATGTCAAGATATCCCTTCTAAGGTTAAAGATAAGTTGTTACATCTGACCATCCTACAACCAGAAAAGAGGTGCAATGCTTAGTGGGCCTTTTTGGATTTGATGGTGACTGTCCTCATTTAGGTGTATTTGTCAAATTCATTTACTGAATGACCCTAAAAGCCGTTAGTGTGGTGTGGAGTCCAGAATAAGAGAATGTTCTGTAATAGGTCCAGGCTGCTATGCAAGCTTCTCTGACAGTTGGGCCATATGATTCCTCAGATCCAATGGTGCTTGAAGTGTCAGTGGCATATAGGCGATTAGGAGCCTCCAGTAAGTTCCTATAGGTAATTGCAGATTAGACTATAAGAATTTGGGAGCAAATCCCTGTCATTTTCTGTAGATAACTACTTCCCTTTTGAGAAAAAAAGCACTTGGCTTGCTACTGGGCCTAAGTAGAAAATAAACATTTGGGGTGCCTGGGTGGCTCAGTCATTAAGCTTCTGCCTTTGGCTCAGGTTCTGATCCCCGGGTCCTGGGATCGAGGCCCTCTGTGGGCTCCTTGCTCAGTGGGGAGCCTGCTTCTCCTTCTCCCTCTTCCCATCCTCCTGCTTCTGTTCCCCCTCTCATTGTCTGTCTGTCAAATAAATAAATAAAATCTTTAAAAAAAAGAAAAGCATTTAATCATGGGCCACCAAATTAAATCAGTTGTCCATCTGGACTGAATGTTATTTGACTCACCAAATTATAAAACTGGGCATTCACAGCAGTACTCCTTCATTAAGTGGAAGTCTTATACAAATTGGGCTAAGCAACCCCTCAAGACACAAGTAAGTTACATGAAGAAGTATTCCAAATGCCCTGTTCCCAATTTTTGCTACACTACCTTCTCTCTCCTAGCTTGTACCTATGGTCTCATGTGGAGTTCCCTATGATCAATTGAAGAGGAAGAGAAGGCTTGAGCCTGGTTTATAGATGCTTCTGCATAACTGGTAGACATCACCTGTAATTGGACAGCAACAGTATTACACCCCCTTTCTGGGACATCCTGGAAGGACAATAGTGAAGGGAAATCTAAATGGGCAAAATTTCAAACAGTACACCTGGTTGGTCACCTTGCTCAATAACAAAGTGCATGTAATTGCAGAGATATAGGTTATACATGGGCTCAGCAACATGTACTTCAATTTACCAAGGTCAACTTGACTACAGCCACTTCTGAGTGCCCAATCTGCCAACAACAGAGGCGAACACTGGTGGACAGCTAGCTACCTGGTGGCAGTTTTATTACATTAGATCACTTCCATCATTTACTTCACAGTAAATGAAGTGCAACAATGAGTCTATGCTCATGGATTTCACTGATCTTACCATGTTCACCACCATCCTCAAGTATCTGTCAATAGAATAGTGGAACAGCCTTCTGAAAACTCAGTTACAGAACAAACAAGGTGATAATACCTTTCAGGGCTGATTCTCCTGAATTCTGTATATGTTCTGAATAAACACTCAATATATGGTATTATTTCTTCCATAGCTAGGATTTATAGATTTAGTAATAAATAATGGAAATAGTAGTAGTAGTGCTCACTGTTATTCCTAGTGATCCACTAGCAAAATGTTTGCTTCCTCTTTCTGCAAACTTATGATCTGCTGGTATAGAGATGTTAGCTACAAAGGGAGGAATGCTTCTGTCAGGAGACACAACAGTGATTTCATTGAACTGAAAGTTATGATTGCCACCTGGCCACGTTGGGTTGCTTAATGCTCCTGAATCAAAAAGGGGTAACTGCTGACTGGGTTGATAACTCCTGCTTACCAAGGGGAAATTTGTCTACTATTCCACCATGGAGGCAAGAAGAGTATTTCTGGAATGCAGGAGATCCTTTAGGGTTGCTCTTAGTGTTACCATGCCCTGGGATTAAGGTCAATGAAAACTACAACGACTCAATCAAGTCAAAACTACTAATGGCACAGTACTTTTAGGAATGGAAGTTTGTGTCACTCCAATAAGTAAAGAACTATGATCAGCTGAAGTGCTTCCTAAGGCAAAAAAAGAATACAAAATGTGTAGTGAAGAAAGTAGCTATAAATACCATCTGGGACCAAGTGGCCAGTTACAGGAACAAAGACTATTATTGTCATTAGTATTTCCCTTTTCCTTTGTTATGAATATGTTTGTGTGTTAGTGCATCTCTATCTAGCACTTATCTTTGTTTTTTCCTCTCTCTTACTTTCTTTTTTTTTTTTTTAAAGATTTTTTATTTATTTATTTCACAGAGGGAGAGAGATCACAAGGAGGCAGAGAGGCAGGCAGAGAGAGAGAGGGGGAAGCAGGCTCCCCGCCAAGCAGGGAGCCCGATGCGGGCCTCGATCCCAGGACCCTGAGATCATGACCTGAGCCGAAAGCAGAGGCTTTAACCCACTGAGCCACCCAGGCGCCCTCTCTCTTACTTTCTTATCATCTATGATGCATTGAGCTTTTTAGTATAATATTTAAGTATTACTACTTTTATATTATAATATTTAAGTTATAATATATCAAGGACAAAAGTAAACATTACTCAAGAAATTTACCTGACTTTCTTGTGAAGAATTTAGTGGTTTTTGGTTATACACAGGATAGTTGTATCATGTTAGGTGAAAGTAGTACCTTGTTATTGTCCTTATTTGGAGATTAAATATGATTTAAGGTTATATGAATGGATGCCATGTTGACAAAAGATATAGTTGTAATGGTAAATTTTATGTGCCAAGTTAATTAGGCCACAGGGCACCCACACATTTGGTCAAACATTATTCTGTGTTTCTTTTCTCTGTGAAGGCATTTCTGGATGAAATTAACATTTGAATCATTAGAGTTAGTAAAGGATATTGCCTTCCTTAATGTGTGTAAGTCTCATCCAACCAATTGAGGATCTGAAAAGAACACAAAGGCTGAGTCAGAAGGATCCCATCCTGTGTGACTGATTTAATTAGGACATTGCTCTTTTCTTATCTTCAGACTACAATTAAAAAATTAGCTCTTCTTAGTTCTTGAGCCTGCTGGCTTTCAAACTGTAATTTGAACCATAAGTTCTCCTATTTCTCAGGCCTTCATATTTAGACTAGAATTACACCATTTGCTCTCCTGAATCACTAATGTGCCAAATAAATAATTTGAAATATATATATGTATATATATCTAGTATTTAGATATACTAGATTAGTATATATATATATATATATATATATTTGTACTAGATTTAGCATTTATTAAAAAGTTTCACCATTTGCTTGCATTGGTAGCCTCATTCATGTCAATGTTGTAAACCACTTCCAAATTTGAACACCCCTCTTTAATCTGTTTAACTTCAATATTTGGCCAGGCTGCATGCATGGCTCAGTTGATTAAATATCTGCTTTCAGCTCAGGTCATGAACTCAGGGTCCTGGGGTAGAGCCCCATGTTGGCATCAGGGAGCCTGCTTCTTCCTCTGCTGCTCCTTGTGTTTGTGCTTTCTGTCAAATGAATTAAATATAAATAAATATATATATATATATATATATATATATATATATGGCCTACAGTTATGTCTTCATGTATATCAACCACAAGCAATTGACATACGGAGCTGCATGTATTGTTGCTTAATCACTTTATTGGTGTTACTGCTAATTAGATAATAAGCATAAATAGATAGATAAATAAATAAATAAATAAATAAATAAATAAATAAATAAAGTCTTTGTGGTTCCCTAAGCTCAGTAACTGGCAAATAACCAGTTCTCACAAGTAACCATCCAGAAAAATTGAAAATTTAAGTTCATCCATAAATCTTCAAAACTTCAAAAGCTAAAGACAGAAACAACACTTATTGAATGCTCCTATTACAATACAGATTCTAGAGTCAGAGCACTTAGGAATCAAATCCCAAATTCACAATTATTAGCTGTGTAAATTTAGACACAAGACTTTGTTTCTTTAATCCTCAGTTTCCTCATTGGTAAAATAAACAGGATTATATCCACCAACTACAGTTGTTTCAAGAATTTAGTACAATTATTTTTGCAAAATGTTTGGCATATAGGATAGTGACCAGCATAAAGTGAATCCTCCACAAATGATAACAATGCTGCCACGGATGGTGCAGTTTGACAGTTTCTTGTAATGGCCTTGAGTATTTAATCAAGAGCAATAAGAAAATGTGCATGCACAAAGAATTGTACAGTAATTTTTATAGCAGCTCTATTTATGATATTCTAAATTCTAATATCCATCAACAGATGAATAGTTAAGTGAATTGTGTTATGTCTATGGAATACAGTGGAATAATCCTCAGTAACAAAAGGATAAAAACTATTGACACGCAGAATAATATGGATGAATCTATAAAATATTACATACCATTCACTGCTTACTTGAACCATATTACATCTCAAGACTACAAGTAGATAACCACCAATAAGTCCCAATCTAATCTAACCATTTTCTCAATACCCAGGCCTCCAATATATACATGATGCTTGTATTATAATGCAAACATCCAACTTTACAGTTACTAAAAGTGGCTCTAGAGTTGCTGCCAAACTAATTGTTCTTCTTTGCCACATTTTATGGGAGGAGTAATATGCTATAAAATTACTCAACAATTTGGGGAATTATGAAGTTTTTTTCTGGCATATCCTTCACTGTCTTGGGTAGTCAAATTTCTTTTCATCTTTGCTTTTAACAAAATGAATTATAATTATCTGTTTATGTGCCTATCTTCTTCATCCAACTGTGGACTCTTTTATGCTGAGATCCTATATAATTAATCTTTATTTTCCCAACAGTTAACACATACCTGCTTGAAAGCTTATGGTAGTGACTCAAATGTTTATTTAGTGAGCAGAATGAATGTATAAACAAATGAACAAGACACTCAAAGGAGAGGCTTTGTTCAGTTGCAATCACAGAAAATTGATACACAAGTTAAAAATAAATAATTTAGAAGAGGAAGTTTGCTTTAGGAGCAACGTATTTTAGACTTTACTAGGAAAGGACATTGTCTGCTTCCTAAAACAAAGAAGATACTTGTAAAAGACCTTTTTTTGTCTCTGTAGGTCTCAACAAAATAAATGACTAAAATTTTACTTCCAAAAAGATATATGTTTATAAAAGAATAGATGAAGGTAAATTTGTCCTGTGTTTCTGGAAATCCAAATGCATCATATAAATACCCAACTCTGGAATGATTGACTGTAAAAGAGAATATGTAAAGATATATCCACTCCAAAGTAATTAAAATTGAAATATATTGCATGCCACTGTTACATTTTCAGTAGCTTTCTAATTCACCACGTCCTTTATTATTAGTAAAGTATAAATGGCCTGAAATCTGAAAATAAAAGAGAGGAAGAGCCAATTTTAGATAGAACCCAAAAAGTTCCCTTAGTATGAGCCCAATACATTAATACAGATAATAGGAAATTGTCACAACCAAAGAAGTAAGCTGAGATATTACTGATTTCATAAAATATGTCCCCTAATTTCAGACCATCTTGCAATCCCTGTGTGAAAGCCATGCTATTTGAATTTGGCATTGGTTATGGATATCTTCTTGCTTGGATATTTCACTCTGCTTTCTAACTAAGGAAAAACAGACACTAACACTTTTCTTTTTCCTGACCCTGGCCAGCCTGATTATGATTAAGTTCAACAAACTAAATTGTGCTACCTCAGCAGCAGCCAACTCATGGGAATCTAAATCTTTTTCTAAAGAAAGCTAGACTGTATTAAAAGCTACAAATATGACTCTGTCCTCTTTAAAAATAGAGTTGCTGATGTAGAAGATCATTAAATACATCTTGATAATGATTTATTATTATTAGCTAAGTTCTATGTAGAGTTCAAGGAGTGATCTGGCATATTGCCTTAGAAACAAATACATTATACAGAAAATTTTTAATCTTACTCTGAGTGCCAGTAACTCATTTAACTAGAATAAGATTAACAGTGGGATCCAATAAATAATGAGTTCTATTTGATGATTTTCCTCAAAGATAGGGGTACAGTGATTAAAATAGAAGAAAAGGAGGTCACTTTTTCTTAGGTCATCCATATACTTTGTCTTTGATCAAGAACATAGAGGTCGCAAGGGAAATTTTTTGAAAATCAAAGAGAAAATTTGTCTTCACAGTTAATTAATAGGGTCTCTTAAATAGAAAGAACTTTATATTTGGAAGATTGTATCAATTGTTTACTGTGCTAAAATTTTTCCAACTACATTTTGAACATGTTAAGATGAAAAAGAATTTAAAGTAATAAATGAAATATTGTGAGTACTGCTTCTTAAATTGTCCATTGCATTAGCATTTTTACATTTTAATGAGAGTTTTCAGTCACAAAGGAAATGGCATATCAAGGCAATCTACATTATTTGTGAATTCCCAAGACAAATAACCATGAGCCCTTTTCTACCAAGTTTTACAAAGTAATTGGCATGGCAAATCTCCTGTGTTCCTCAGTCTAGTTCACAATTTTGGAGCATTCCAGATATGATGATGATAATCACTTAATATGAAATAAAACTATTAGAAAAATCAGAGATTTTAAAAAATATCATTGTTACCTAAAATAGCCAGAGGGAATACTGTTCTGCATTTTTCCTCAAGGAAATGGTCCAGGTGTTCTACAGAAATGATCTCTATGCATGACACTACAAGTCATCAATCTATTATATTCCCCAAGTGGATAGGGTAAAGCAAGAAAATAATCTATCTTTAAAAGTTTATCAAGTAGGATTATTTGCAAATTATAACTCTGCTTTTGAAGAAATATTATCTCAGAAGCCAGCCTTAGGGAAAAACATTTTATTTAATTCAATTTTTATTAAAGTATTTATTAAGAGCTACATATTACAATGACAAATAAAAGAAAAATGAAAAAAAAAAAGAATGCTGCAGCTTTGTAATATAACTTGGAGTGTGGAATTGCCTCTGTCTTTGTTTGTCTCTTCCAAGGTTGCTTTGGCTATTTAGTGGCTTTTATGATTCCATACAAATTTTAGGATTGTTTGTTCAAGTTCTGTGAAAAACACTGTGGGTATTTTGATAGAGAAGGCATTAAGTGTCTAGATAGCTTTGGGTAAATAGACATTTTAATATTTGTTCTTCCAATCCATGAGCATGGAATGTCTTTCCACTTCTTGGTGTCATCTTCAAATTCTTTCATCAGTATTTAATAGTTATCAGAAAACAGCTCTTTCACCTATTTGCTTAGGTTTATTCCTAATTGTAGTAGTATTTTTGGTGCAATTGTAAATAAGATTGCTTTCTTAATTTCTCTTTCTGCTGCTTCATTATTGGTATATAGAAATGCAACATATTAAAGAGTATCATATCATCTGCAAGTAATGAGAGTTTTACTTCTTCCTTACTAATTAGATACAGTTTATTTCTTTTTGTTGTCTGATTGTTTTGGCTAGGATATCCAGCACTATGTTGAAAAAAACTGGTGAGGGTGGACATCTTGTCTTGCTCCTGGTCTTAGGGTTAAAGCTCTCAGTTTTTCCCTCTTAAGGATGATGTTGGCTATGGGTTTTTTATTTTTATTTTTATATGTGGCCTTTATTGCATGGAGATATGTTCCCTCAAAACCTATTTTTGTTGGTGCTGTTGTTTTGCACGAATGGGTGTACTTTTTCAAATGTTTTTTCTGCATCTATTGAAATGATCATATGGTTCTTATCCTTTATCTTATTGACGTGATGTATCACATGGATTGATTTGCAAATATTGTGCTACCAGGAATAATTCCAGGAATTATTTCAACCCAGGAATAATTCCAACTTGATCATGGTGAATGTTTTTTAATGTATTGTTGGATTCAGTTTGCTAATTCAGTTTATTGAGAATTTTTGCATCTATGTTCATCAGGGATATTTGTCTATAGTTCCCTTTTTAAGTGGTGTTTTTATCTGATTTGGTATCAGGGTAATTCTGGACTCATATAATTAATTTGGAAGTTTTATTTCCTTTTCTATTTTTGGGAATATTTTGAGAAGAAAGGGTATTAACTATTCTTTAAATGTTTGGTAGAATTCTCCTGTAAAGCTGTCTGGCCCTGGACTTTAGTTTGTTGAGAATTATTTGATTAATTATTCAATTTCTTTGCTGGCTATCAGTCTGTTCAAAATTCTTATTTCATCCTATTTCAGTGTTGACAAGCTATATGTATCTAGGAGTTTATCCATTTCTTCTAGGTTGTCCAATTTGTTGGCCTATAGTTTTTCAAAATATTCTTTTATAATTATTTGTATTTTTCTGAGATATTGGTTATTTCTAATTTTTCATTTGTGATTTTATTTATTTGAGTCTTTCTCCTTTTTTCCTGAGAAGTCTGTCTAGAGATTAATCAATCTTATTGATTTTTTTCAAGATCCAAGTCCTGGCTTCATTGATCTATTTTTTTTTTTCATTTCTATATCATTTATTTCCTTTCTAAAATTTATAATTTCCTTAATTCTATTTGTTTTGGGTTTTCTTTGTTCTTCTTTTTCTGTTTACTTTAGGTGTAAGTTTAGGTTGTTTATTTGAGATTTTTCTTTCTTCTTGAGGTAAGCATGTATTACTATAAACTTTCCTCTTAGAACAACTTTTGCTGCATTCCAATGGTTTTGAACCACTGTGTTTTCATTTTCATTTGTTTCCATGTATTTTTAATATTTTTATTATTCCTGGTTGACCCATTCATTGTCTAATACTATGTATTTAACCTTCATGTATTTGCAGTCTTTCCAGATTTTTTCTTGTTGCTGTCTAGTTTCATAGTATTGTGGTCAGAAAAGCTGGATGGTATGACTTTGATCTTCTTGAATTTGTTGAGGCTTGTTTTGTGGACTAATATGTAATTACTCTGGAGAATGTTTCATGTACACTTGAAAAGGATATGTATTCTACTGTTTTAAGATGGAATTTCCTAAATATATCTGGTAAATCCATGAGGTTCAGTGTGTCATCCAAAGCCATTATTTCCTTGTTGATTTTCTGTTTAAATGATCTGTCCATTGATGTAAATGTGATGTTAATGTCCCCTACTATTTTTGTATTACTATTAATTATTTACTTTATGTTTGTTATGAAATCTTTTATGTATTCCAGTGCTACAGTATTGGGTGCATAAATATTTACAATTGTTATATGCTCTTGTTAGATTGTCCTCTTTATTTTTATATAGTGTCCTTCTTTATCTCTTGTTACAGTCTTTGTTTTAAAGTCTATTTTGTCCAGTGGAAGTATTGTTCCTTTGGATTTCTTTCATATCCATTTGCATAATATATGTTTCCTCATTTCCTCACTTTCATTCTGTAGGTGTCTTTAGGTCTAAAATGAGTCTCCTGTAGGCAGCATGTAGATGGGTCTTGTTATTTTTATCCATTCTGTGACTCTATCTCTTTTGATTGGAAAATTTAGTCCATTAACATTCAAAGTAATTATTGATAGATATGTGTTTTTTGTCATTTTAGTATTTGTTTTGTGGTGGGTTCTGAAGATTTTCTCCGATCCTTTCTTATCTTTCTCTCTTCATGTTTTGATGATTTTCTTTAGTGATATATTTGGATTTCTTTCTCTTTATTTTTTGCATATTTATTAGTGTTTTTTGACATATGGTTACCATCAGGTTTATATATAACCTCTTCTGCATATAGCAGTCTATAGTAAGTTGATCGTTGTTTAAATTTGAACCCATTCCTTACTCTTTTCTTCCCTACATTAGGCATGTTTTTATATTTTACACCCTTCTATTTTGTCAATTTCTTCACTGACTTTTTATGGAAATATTCATTTTTACTGCTTTTGTGTTTCCTACCATTTTACTGTCACTTCCAGTCTCTCCTTTCCACTTAAAGTATCCCCATTAATGTTTCCTGAGGGCTGGTTTAGTGTTCACAAAACCCTTTAGTTTTTGTCTGGGAAATTCTTTATCACTCCTTCTTTTCTGGATGGTAGTTTTGCTGGATATATTCTAGGTTACAGATTTTTCCCATTCAGCAATATGAATATATCATGCTACTGTCTTCTAGCTTGGAAAGTTTCTGTTGAAAAATCCCTTGATATCCTTATGGATTTTCCCTTTTATTTTACTGTCTTCTTTTGCCCTGCTGCTTTTAAAAAAGAGGACATAGAGATGGCCAACACATACATGAAAATATATTATTTATCTCTTGCCATCAGGGAAATACAACTCAAAAGTACAATGAGATATCATCTCACACCAGTCAGAATGGCTAAAATCAAAAATAAAAGGAACAATGAGTTTTGCAAAGATGTGTTGCAAAGGAAACTCTAATACTGCTGGTGGGAATGCAATCTGCTGCAGTCACTCTGTATGACAGTATGGAGGTTCCTCAAAAATTAGAAATAGAACTACCCTATGATCCACCAGTCATACTATTGAGTATTTACCCCCAAACTACAAAAACATTAATTCAAAGGAATACATGGATCCCTATGTTTATAGCCACATTATTTATAATAGCTGTATTATGGAAGCAACCCAACCGTCCAACAATTGTTGAATGAATAAAGAAAATATAATGTATATAATATAATGAAATATTATTCAGTCATAAAAAGAATGAAATCTTCCCATTTGCAACGACATGGATGGAGTTAGAGTATGATGCTAAGTGAAATAGGTCAGAGAAAGAAAATACTATATGATTGCACTCATATGTAGAATTTAAGAAACAAAACGAATGATCAAGAGGCTACTGGGTGGTTCAGTCAGTTGTATCTGCCTTCAGCTCAGGTCATGACCCCAGGGTCCTGCGACCGAGCCCCACATCAGATTCTTTGCTCAGTGGGGAACCTGCTTCTCCTTCTCCCTCTGCCTGCTGCTCCCCCTGGTTGCTCTCTCTCTTTCTATATCAAACAAATAAATAATATCTTTAAAAAAATTGAGCAAAGGAGTAAGAAGAAGAGAGAGACAAACCAAGAAACAAACTCTTAACTATAGAGAATAAACTTATGGTTACCAGAGAGGAGGAAGGTGGGGGGGCAGATGTGTTAAATAGGCAATGGATATTAAGGAGTACACTTGTTGTGATGAGCATCAGGTGATGTATGGAACGGTTGAATCACTATATTGTATACCTGAAACTAATTAACACTATATGTTAACTGACTGGATTTAAAATAAAAATTAAAAGAAAAAGAATGCATTCTATAAAGGAGTTTATGATTCAAAAAGATACACATACACCACCAAATTTATTGTGATATGTGCAGTAATATAAGTATGCACATCATAAAGTGGGAAAATAAAGAATGGAGCAATTGTTTCACCAAGCTGAAAACTGAATAATAATTTGGTGAATGTATTGATGGTGAAGAAACTGTATGCACTCAAATGCATGGAGGCAAGAAGAGGATGGTTCATACAGAAAATATCAAATAATATGTGATTGTTGGAACATTGGGAAGAAATCAGCAAGAAAGCTGTAGGAATTGATTTTAAAGTCATAGGACCATATCATGAATGGCTTTGTTTATGCATTAATGAAGAAGAGTTTATCCTATAGTAAGACTGGAACTTTTGAATAATTTTAAGAACTATTGATTGTGATGAAATTAGTAGCTACTAAAAATGGATTGGGGAAGGAGTTTCTGCATAGGAGGAGGGCAAGATGGTGTCAGAGTAGGGGACCTCGTTTCATCTGGCCCCACAAATTCAGCTTGATATTTACCAAACCATTCTGAACACACAAGAATTCAACCTGAAATGTAAGAAGATTTATCTGTATCTCTACAAGCAGATAAATTTCTACTTTTTGCAAAGTAGGAGGTGCAGAAGCTTCAATATTCAGGGGAAATAGCAGAAAGTAAATGGAGGGAGGGAGCCTCCATAAGCTGACCTCCAGAAAGTGATATAACTCCTTAGCAAAAAATCGGAAGCCTTAGAAATCTGTTCCAGGGAGAGATATCCCTTTCTGAAAAATCCACAAGAGATGAATAGGGCAGAATTCTAGGTGAACCATTATGGTCTCAGGGTTCCAGGAATCTCAGAAAGAGTGAGGGAGCCTGAACTGATAGAGTGCCCAAATAGTGGAGTGGGGAGACTGGTAATGGTCAGAAAGCCCAGAAGGGACTCTGAGCTCCAGTCACCATAAACCATGAGCCTGGCTGGTAGGGAGACCACTGTCTGCCTGACCACCCTGGAAAGGACTAGAAGGTGCAGGCTGTTTAACATCACAGGGGACATATAAAAGGGCTTGTGCCCATGACAAGACAACAGCTCTCAGGGTGGCGTGGCCCATGAAAGGACACTGGAGTATCCTTGCACACTGTCAGCAGCTGTGAACTGGGAGCTGCAGAAGAGGGTGTACACATGAGCTCACAGCCACTCTCAACTGCAAAGTCACAAAGGACAGAGACGCTTGTGGGTACCCATAACTCCCAAAGGAAAGGATCAGTGGGCGGGAGGCATGGAATTTAGTAATTTGACACACAAAAAAGCCTCACCCATGACTGGGCAACAGCTCTCATGGCATTGTGACCAATGAAGGGACATTGGGAAAGCACTCAGCATGACCTGGGAACTGTAGAAGAGGTTGAACATGCAAAGCCACCCCTGTTCACAATTGCAAACTCACAAAGCACAGAGACATTCACGGCTTGCTGGAACTCCCTGAAGAGAATGGCAGTGCATATGAATAACACAAGTCTGTGGAGTTTGGTACACACAGAAGTGGAGACAGTTTGACCTGGAGGATTTATTGAAGAAAGAGGACTGGTAACTTGCAGCTCTGGGCCAGAGATTCTTGCATGACCATATTTGCTCTGACCCTCTAAAGAGAAGTGGAAAGTTGCCAGGGAACAAAATCCACACAGACAACCAGCTCACATTAAGCCTATCCCCCTGATAAAGGGTGGGGCAACTCCACCCAAGCAAAGACACCTAAGAAGCCTAGCAGCAGGCCCCACCCCCAAGATGACAGACTGGAAGAACATGTGAATGATAAGCTTATTTCCCACAGGACTGTAAAACTACAGCTCCAAGGGAAAATAATATAGAGAGCTCCAGGTATTCCCTCATGATTCATTTATTCTTTCTGCAAAAATTGTTTCTTTTCTTTTTCTCTTTCTCTCTCTCTCTTTCTTTCTTTCTTTTCTTTCTTTCTTTCTTTCTTTCTTTCTTTCTTTCTTTCTTCCTCCTTTCCTTCCTTCCTTCCTTTCTTCCTTTCTTTTTCTTTACCCTGTTCCCATTTCAAATAGATTCTTATTCCCAACTTACGTTTTTAAGTCACTTTAAAACTTTTTTTTCGGGAGCCTGGGTGGCTCAGTGGGTTAAAGCCTCTGCCTTCAGCTCAGGTCATGATCTCAGGATCCTGGGATCGAGTCCCACATCGGGCTCTATGCTCAGCAGGGAGCCTGCTTCCTCCTCTCTCTCTCTCTCTCTCTCTCTCTCTCTGCCTGCCTCTCTGCCTACTTGTGATCTCTCTGTCTGTGTCAAGTAAATAAATAAAATCTTTAAAAAATAAAAATAAATAAAAATAAAACTTTTTTTTCACATCTACGTTTTATAGATTTATGCCCCATACTAGTCCATTTTTCACTCTATTCAATTTTATCTTGATGATTTCTTTGCAGTTTTGGGATATACTGTATTCTAACACAAAAACCAAAAATATCAATCAGGAACAGGCAAATCATGATGGTTTGTCCACCCTGAGTGATTATAATCCCCCTACACCCTTTTTTATTATGTTGGATCATCTTGGCTTTGATGGCATGTCTATGGTAGCTTCTGACCACATCAGATTTTTTCTAGGGTAAATTTCATGTGGCCTGTAGTTGATATTTTGAACTCTTGTTCATTTACTCAATCATTCCTCTACAGAATGACTGGGGGAAGAACTTTCAACAAAGAAAAGAACATGAGACAACTTCCTCTGCCACAGAACTAATGTATATGGATAGAAGAAGATGTCAGAGATAGAATTCAGGATAACAATCATAAAGTCAATAGCTAGGCTTGAAGAAAACATTAGTGACAATATAGAATCTCTAAAGGCAGAAATGAGATCTAATCAGGCCAAACTTAAAAAGCCTAGGAATGAAAAAAAGTAAATAAATAAATAGTAAAAAAAAAATCCTAGGAATGAGATGCAGTCTAAATGGGATACTCTAACAGCCAGGGTAAATGAGGAAGAAGAAAGAATCAGTGATATAGAAGATAAGCTGATGTAAAGCAAGGTAGTTGAGGAAAAGATATAGGCAACTATTAGCCCATGAAAATAGACTTAGAGAGATTAATGGTGCCATGAAATGGTCCAATGTTAGAATTATTGGGAAATCCGAGGGGGTGGAGAGAGAGAGAGAGAGGACTAGAAGGTATATTTGAGCAAATAATAGCTGAGAATTTCCTTAATATTGGGACAGAAACAAGCATTCATGTCCAAGAGGCAGAGAGGACCCTTCACAAAATCAATAAAAATAGATCAACATCCCAGCATAAAATTGTGAGACTTGCAAATCTAATACCCAAAGAAACCATTCTAAGAATAGCTAGGGAGAGGAGTTGCCTTACAAATGGAAGGAGAAATATCAGAATAACATCAGACTTGTCCACAGAAACCTGGCAAGCCAGAAAGAACAGTCCACTAAATGAGAAGAACATGCAGTCATAAATACTTTATCCAACAAGGCCATCATTCAGAATGGATGGAGCGAGAAAGAGCTTCCAGGACAGGAAGAAACTGAAAGAATATGTGACCACCAAGACAGCCCCACAAGAAATATTAAGGGGGATTCTGTAAGAAAAGAGAGAGCACAAGATTAATATAGATCAGAAATTAAAACAGACAATCTACAGAAACAGGGACATTACAGACAATACAATGACACTAAATTCATATCTTTCAATAGTTACTCTGAATGTAAATGGGCTAAATGAAAAGACACAGGGTTTCAGACTGTATAAAAAAGCAAGATCCATCCATATGCTGTCTACAAAAAACTCATTTTGAACCTGAAGATACTTCCAGATTGAAAGTGAGGGGATGGAGAACAATTTATCACACCAACAGACCTCAAAAGAAAGCTGAGGTAGCAATCGTCACATCAGACAAATTAGATTTTAAACTGAAGACTGTAGTAAGAGATGTAGAAGGACACTATATCATGCTTAAAGGGTCTACCAACAAGAAAATCTAACAATTGTAATTCTCTATGCCCCCAACATGGGAGCAGCCAATTCCATAAACCAACTAATAACAAAAATAAAGAAACATATTGATAATAATACATTAATAATAGGAGAGGTTCAACATTGCACTCACATCAACAGACAGATCATCTAAGCAGAAGATCAACAAAGTAACAGGGGTATTGAATGACCCATTGGACAGATGGACTTCATAGATATATACAGAATATTCCACCCTAAAACAACAGAATACTCATTCTTCTTCAATGCTTGTAGAAATTTCTCCAGAAGACATTACATACTGTTGAGATTACTCCCTGCATATTTTCAGACCACAATGTTTTGAAACTGGAACTCAACCACAAGAAAAAAATTTGGAAGGACGTCAAAATCTTGGAGGTTAAAGAACATCCTGCTAAAGAATGAATGGGTCAACCAAGAAATTAAATAAATACTTTAAAAAAATGCATGCAATCCAATAAAAATGAAAACACAGGGTGCCTGGGTGGCTCAGTGGGTTAAAGCCTCTTCCTTCAGCTCAGGTCATGATCTCAGGGTTCTGGGATCGAGTCCTGCATCGGGGTCTCTGCTCAGCAGGGAGCCTGCTTCCACCCCTCTCTGCCTGCCTCTCTGCCTACTTGTGATCTCTCTCTCTGTCAAATAAATAAATAAAATCTTAAAGAAAAATGAAAACCCATCTATTCAAAACCTATGGGATAGAGCAAAGGCGGTCCTTAGAGGGAAGTACATAGACATCGACCCTCTCTCAAAAAATTAGAAAAATCCCAAATGCAAAAGCTAACATTACACCTAAAAGACCTGGAGAAAAAAAAAACAAATAAAGCATAAACCAAACAGGAGAAGAGAAATAATAAAAATTAAAGCAGAGATCAATGAAATAAAAACTAGAAGAACCATAGAAGAGATCAACAAAACTAGAAGTTGGTTCTTTGAATTAATAAGATTAATAAATCTCTGGCCAGACTTATCCAAAAGAAGAGAGAAAGGACCCAAATTAATAAAATCATGAATGAAAGGAGAGAAATCACGACTAATGCCAAGGATATAGAAACAATTTTTAGAACTTATTACTGGCAACTATATGCCAACAAACTAGGCAATCTGGAAGAAATGGATGCATTCCTGAAAACTTGTAAACTACCAAGACTCAAACAGGATGAAATAGAAAATCTGAACAGACAAATAACCAGCAAGGAAATTGAAAGAGTAATTAAAAACCTCCCAAAAAACCACAGTCCAGAGCCAGATGGCTTCCCAGGAGAATTCTACCAAACATTTAAAGAAGAAATAGGACCTATTCTATTGAAGCTATATCAAAAAAAAAAAAAGAAATGGAATGAAAACTTCCAAACTCATTCTATGAGGCCAGAATTATCTTGATCCCAAAACCAGACAAAGATCCCATCAAAAAGACAATTACAGACCAATATCCCTGATGAAATGGATCCCAAAATACTTAACAAGATCCTAGCTAATAGGATCTAACAGACCATTGAAAGGATTATTTACCACAACCAGGTGGGATTTATTCCTGGGATGCAAGGGTGGTTCAACATTCACAAATCAATCAAGGTGACAGATCTCATTAACAAAAGAAGAGGCAAGAACCATATGATCCTCTCAAATGTTTCAGACAAAGCATTTGACAAAATACAGCATTCTTTCTTGATTAGAACTCTTCAAAGTATAGGGATAGAGGGAACATACCTCAATATCATAGAAGCCATCAATGAAAAGCCCATAGTGAATACCATTCTCAATGGGGAAAACCTGAGAGCTTATCTCTTAAGGTCAGGAACACAATTCCCACACTCACGACTTTTATTCAACAGAGTTGTAGAAGCCTAGCCTCAGCAATCAGACAACAAAAAGAAATAGAAAACGTTCAAAATGGCAAAGAAGAAGTCAAAATCTCCCTCTTCACAGATGACATGATACTTTATGTGGAAAACCCAAAATATGACATCCCCCAAATTACTGGAACTCATACAGCAGTTCAGTAATGTGGCAGGATACAAAATCAATGCACAGAAATCAATTGCATTCTTATACACTAACAATGTAACTGAAGAAATAGAAATTAAGGAATTGATTCCATTTACAATAGCAACAAAAACCATAAGATACCTAGGAATAAACCTAACCAAAGAGGTAAAGGATCTATACTCTAGTAACTATAGAACACTTATGAATGAAATTGAGGAAGACACAGAGATGGAACATTATTCCATGCTCATAGATTAGAAGAATAAACATTATTAAAATGTCTATGCTTCCCAGAACAATCTACATATTCAATTCAATCTTTATCAAAATACCATTAACATTTCTCACAGAGCTGGAACAAACAATCTTATTATTTGTACAGAACCAGAAAAGACCCTGAATTTCCAGGGGAATGTTGAAAAAGAAAAACCAAACCTGGGGGCATCACAGTGCCTGATTTTAAGTTATATGACAAAGCTGGGGGCATCACAATGTCTGACTTTAAGATATGTGACAAAGCTGTGATCATCAAGACAGCAAGGTATTGGCTCAGACACTTCTCCAAAGAAGACATACAAATGGCGAACAGACACATGAAAAAATGTTCAATATCACTAGCCTTTGGGTAAATATAAATAAAAACCACAATGCATTATCACCTTACACCAGTTAGAATGCAAAAATTAACAAGACAGGAAACAACAAATGTTGGTATGGATGTGGAGAAAGAGGAACCCTCTTACACTGTTGGTGAGAATTCAAGCTGGTACAGCCACTCTGGAAAACAGTATGGAGGTTCCTCAAGATGTTAAAAATAGAGGTACCCTATAACTGGGTTTTTACCCTGAAGACACAAAGGTAGTGATCCTCAGGAGCACGTGCACCCAAATGTTTATAGCAGCAATGTCCACAATAGCCAAACTATGGAAAGGACCTAGATGCCATCAACAGATGAATGGATAAAGAAGATGTGGTATATATATATATATACAATGGAATACTATGCAGCCATCATTTGTCATTCCTTTTCTAGCTCCTTTAGGTGTAAGTTTAGATTATTTATTTGAGATTTTTCTTGCTTCTTGAGGTAGGTCAGTATTGCTATATACTTCTCTCTTATGACCATTTTTGTTGGATCCCAAAGGTTTTGGACTATTGTGTTCTCATTTTCACTTGTTCCATGTATTTTTTAATTTCTTCTTTAATTTCCTAGTTGACCCATTTATTCTTTAGTAGCATGTTCTTTAACTCCATATGTTTGTGGTCTTTCCAATTTTTTTTTTGTTAACTTAAGTTTCATAGCATTTTGGTCAGAAAATGTGCATGACATGATTGACCATAGCAACTTCTTACTATATATGTCTCCTGAGGCTAGAGAAACAAAAATAATCTATTGGCACTTCATCAAGATAAAAAGCTTCTGCACAACAAAGCAAAATCAGCAAAACTAAAAGACAACCTTCAGAATGGGAGAAGATATTTGCAAATGATCTATCTGATAAAAGGTTTGTATCCAAAATATATAAATAAATTATCAAACACAATGCTCAGAAAAGAAATAATCAGTTAAGAATGGGCAGATGACACGAATAGACATTTTTTCCAGAGAAGGGATACAAATGGTAAACAGACACATGAATAGATGCTCAACATCATTCATTATCATGGAAATACAAATCAAAGTTACAATGAAATACCACCTCACACCTGTCAGAATGGCTAAAATTAGCAACACAGGAAACAACAGGTGTTGGTGAGGATGTGGAGAAAGGGGAACCCTCTTACAATGTTGACAGAAATGCAAACTGATATAGCCACTCTGGAAAACAGTATGGAGTTTCCTCTTACAATCGAGCAATTGCATTACCAGGTATTTACTCAAAGGATACAAAAATACTGATTCAAGGGGATACAGGCACACTTATGTTTATAACAGCATTTTTGACAATAGACAAATTATGGAAGGAGCCCAAATGTCTTTCTGATGAATGGATAAAGAGGCGGCATAAACATTCAATGGAATATCACTCAGACACCAAACACATGAAATCATGGGATGCCTGGGTGTCTCAGTCAATTAAGTGTCTGAGTCTTGATTTCAGCTCAGGCCATGATCTCAGGGTCATGAGATTGAGTCCCACATCAGGCACCACACTGGGCATGGAGACTGCTTAAGATTCTCTCTCTCTGACTCCCTCTGCCCCCCTCTCTCTCTTAAAAAAATGAAATCTTGACATTTACAATGACTTAGGTAGAGCTAGAGAGAATTATGGTAAGTGAAATAAGTCAGTTACAGATAGACAAATACCATATGATTTCATTTATATGTGGAATATAAGAAACAAAACAGATGAACATAGGGGTTTTTAAAAAAAGAGGCAAACCAGAAAGCTGTTAACTATAGAAGACAAACTAAGGGTTACTGGACAGGAGGTGCAATGGGCTAAATGGGTGATGGGTATTAATCAGGGCACTTGATGTGATGAGACCTGGGTGTGGTACATAAGCAATGAATCACTAAATTCTATACCTGACACTAGTATAATACTGTATATCTTATATCTTTATATATATATATATATATATATATATATATATATATATAAACTGAATTAATCAAAGTCTTCCCAGAGTTGAGGGGAATACCATATACTAAAATTATAGGACTTACCAAAGAAATACTAAAAACATATTAATATTTTTGCAATAATTTCAATATTAAACTAGAATAACAATATAAATAAATATTCAACTATGTAAGTAAAATAAAAATAATTTATCAAAATTATGGAGTGTAAATTAATAAAAACAGCAATTAATGTATAAGAGGGGAAATAGAATATATCAATAAGTACAAAATATCTTATTTCTTTTTTCTTATTTCCTTCTTTTTCTTTCAATATAGTAAAATACTATTTTAAAAAGTGAAGAGAGATCCCCCCAATTGAGAACTTCTTCACAGCCCTCTAGCTGCACATGGTGATTTTGTGCTTGTCACCATGCCACAGAAGACATATGTTGAGTTTTACTGGAAGTGTACGGCTATCATTTGGATTACCATGAGAAAAGAAAGAAGGAGGGTGGAGTGGTTGATAAATATTCAAAGAAGGAAAATAAGACAATTAGTCTGAAAGCTAAGCTCTACCATAAATATGTCATGCTGAGAAAATACAAATGAAAAAGACTATTGAGATGCATAAAAAGAGAAACACCAAACAAAAGAATGATTAAAAGACTCCACATGGAGTAATACCTGCATATCTACTGAACAGGGAAGGACAGTCCTGAGATAAAGTACTTTCTAAAATGATCAAACAAAAATGAAAAAAAGTGAGAAAATGAAAGGTCCTTTTGCCCAAAGTTTGTGCCTAGGAAGAAACAGATATATTAAAAGTTATTCAAACAAGAAAGAGAAAGAAGGAAGCATGGAAGAAGATGGTTACTTTATAAAGTCTGCTTTGTTGGAGATGGCTTTACCTGAAAACCACCTAAATATGAAAGATCGGTTAAATGCGGAGAAGAAATGAACAGACATTTCTCCAAAGAAAACATTCAAATTGCCAACAGACATATGAAAAAAAAAATGCTCAACATTGCTAGCCATCAGGGAAATACAAATCAAAACCATGAGATACCACCTTACACCAGTTAGAATGGCAAAAACTAACAAAACAGGGAACAACAAATGTTGGTGAGGATGTGGAGAAAGGGGAACCCTTCTACACTGCTTGTGGGAATGCAAGTTGGTGCAGCCACTCTGGAAAACAGTATGGAGGTTCCTCAAAAAATTGAAAATAGAGCTACCCTATAGCCCAGCAATTGCACTACTGGATATTTATCACAAAGATACAAATGTAGAGATCTGAAGAGGCACTTGCACCTCAATGTTTATAGCAGCAATGTCCACAGTAGTCAAACTATGGAAAGAGCCCAGATTTCCATTGACAGATGAATTGATAAAGAAGATGTGGTATACATACCCAATGGGATATTATGCAGCCATCAAAAAGTGAAATCTTGCCATTTGCAAAGATGCAAATCAAACCAGAAGGTATTATGCTAAGCAAAATAAGTCAATCAGAGAAAGACAATTATCATATGATCTCACTGATATGTGGAATTTAAGAAACAAGGCAGAAGATCATAGGGGAAAAGAGGAAAAAATGAAATAAAATGAAACAGGGAAGAGGGAGACAAACAATAAGAGACTCTTAATCTTTGGAAAAAGCTAGTTTGCCAGGGTTAGAGGGGGGATTGGGGGATCGAGTGGCTGTGTGATGGACATTGGAGAGGGTATGTGTTGTGGTGAGAGCTGAGTGTTGTGTAAGACTGATGAGTCACAGACCTATATCCCTGAAACAATACATTATATGTTAGTTAAAAAGAAATCATATTTACCTGGCATGGTTGCTCTTAGGCTAAATGGTTTGATATATATGAAGCACTTAGAATAATACTTGGGAGTAAGTGTATATCAAGTCAATGCAGAGCCTTAATGAAAATTTAGGAGTAAAAATAGTTGCTTAAAAAAAAAAAAAGATCAATTAGGCCAACAGGCTTACTTTTCAAAAAGGTCCCTGTAACAACACATCCTGAGTTGCAAGCCACCTTTTGCCTGCCCCAATACTTGGCATAAAAAAATCCCTGGGTTTTTTATCCCTGGGTGTGTCAGTCAGTTCAGCATCCACTTTTGTCTCTGGTCCTGTTTCCAAGGTCTTGGGATCCTGACCCGCATCAGGCCCTGTGCTCAGTGGGGAGCCTGCTTCTCCCTATGCCTGCCACATCCCCTACTTGTGCTCTCTCTCTCTGAAAAATATATAAATAAATGCTTAAAAAACAAATAAACAAACAAAAAGAGCCCCTAATTCCCACTATATACAACTTTGGATGTTATTACCAAAAGTACTGTCATTGAGGTGAATGTGAGTGAGTTGGACCTGGTGACACAAGACAGTTATTTGGGGAAAATATTCTCAGGTTACCCAAAAATCCTGAAAATGATGGATAAATAAATGTATTCTTGCTGGTTTGACAGCAGTTTCAGATAAGTAGCTCCTTATAGTTACTGGAGACTAAACACCAATCAGGAAAACCACCATCTGTGATGGTTCTGAATACTACCAAACAGCCTTACATATTGGCAGTCATCAAGAGAACTATTTATTCTATTGTAATAAATAAATAAATAAATAAATAGATAAATAAATAAATAAATATTGAAGAAAAACTAAATACTGAGCAAAGTAACTGTGAAATCAAGGAAAACAGGTGCCTTTTTTGAGAGCTTGTTTGGAGGTTCTAGCAGGGGTGCACAGCTACTCATATACCCTTGACCGAGGAACGGTCCTCTCCTCTATCGGGGAAGGTCATCCTCTTTAACTGAGTGCACAGCTTGGGGAGGGACACACATGGAGCAGTGACGGAGGAAAGGGACCCCTGCCTAGTTAGCCAGATCAGCCAAATCAACCCTGGCGATCAATGGAGTGACAGATGTAGCAGCCAGATTGCCCTCACATCCAAGATGACCTTTTTCAAAGAATAAATCAATGCCTTGTGCAAATATACACTGCTGTATGCATTCTGAAAATTTTTCAGGAAAATGAAAGTAGACCAAACAAGAAAAAACCTGAATAAAGCAAATACTTAAGAATTTTTTTAAAAATACAAGATTACTCTTAAATACATTTTTGATAATTTTTTCAAGAATGGGTCCTTTCAAAGTTTTAAAAAAGATTTTTCAAATCATTTTAATTTGCTATATTGGAAAAATGTCTCCAGTGTTTTATATAAAACTACTGTAACAGTAAAATTGTCATGATTGCTTTAAAAAAAGTTAATTTCAGAATAATCTCAAATGATGAATGTCAAAATCTTTTTTTTTAAAGATTTTATTTATTCATTTGACACAGAGAGAGAGATTACAAGTAGGCAGAGAGGCAGGCAGAGAGAGAGGAGAGAGGAGGAAGCAGGCTCCCTGCTGAGCAGAGAGCCCGATGTGGGCCTCGATCCCAGGACCCTGGGATCATGACCTGAGCCGAAGGCAGCGGCTTTAACCCACTGAGCCACCCAGGCGCCCTGAATGTCAAAATCTTAAACTAAGCCTCAGTAAAATAAATATTGTAGTAAATGAAAAGAAATGCTTTTTTTTAATTTTTTTAAGATTTTATTTATTTATTTGACACAGAGAGAGAGATTACAAGTAGGCAGAGAGACAGGGAGAGGAGGAAACAGGCTCCCTGCTGAGCAGAGAGCCTGATGCGGGCCTTGATCCCAGGACGCTGAGATCATGACCTGAGCCAAAAGCAGAGGCTTTAACCCACTGAGCCACCCAGGCGCCCGAAAAGAAATGTTATAATATAGGCAGGTGTAGTGCAAACTAGGGTGTCAAGAATATTAGTATTATATAGTACAATCCTTTATCTCATTAGATCAAGAAAGAAATATACAAAGATATAGCCATTAATATTTTAAATAGGTATTTGATGAAAATAGCATCTCTTCTTCTTCATTTAGAGAATGTCTAGGGATAATAAGCTGTAAACTTGAAATAAAAGGCTTTTTTTTAACCATATTAAAACAGTACTTAATTAGTGTGAATAAAAGCACATCTATAATTACCATTATTTTTATCAAGTTTTATATATTCTTACTTTGCTCAATAACTTTAGATGTTTAGTTTAAGATGGTGGACTGAGCATATACTTTCTCTAAAATCCTTTATAATAATGATGAAATATGAAAAATTAATAAATTGGTAACAGCATTATAACACTAGGAATAGTAACATCAGCAGACTAGAAATTTTTAGGAATTTCTCAAGAATATATTATTTGGAAAATAGATTGAAAAAGAAACAAGTTAGGTGTATTCATACACACATACATATAGACACAGAATTGTGCATTAATCCAGACCCTGGGATCATCACCTGAGCTGAAGGCAGATGCTTAATTGACTGAGCCACCCAAGTGCTGCCCTTTCTCTTGTTATTGTGATTTATCATGTTGATTTGTGAATATCTAGACACCAGTGAAACCCAGGGATAAATCCCACTTGATTGTGATGATTTGTTAAATGTATTGTTGGATTCAGTTTGCTAATAATTTGTTGATAATTTTTTCATCTATGTTCATCAGAGATATTGGCCTTTAGTTCCCTTTTTTAGTGGTGTTTCAAGATTTCTTTTCCTTTATTGCCTGTGGTCCTTGT
Organism: Ailurus styani; assembly: GCA_002007465.1. NCBI lineage: Eukaryota > Metazoa > Chordata > Mammalia > Carnivora > Ailuridae > Ailurus > Ailurus styani. The sequence continues at coordinate 58,152 of LNAC01000445.1, read as the reverse complement.
TCATGCTGCTTCAAAGAATGAAGAGGTAGACCAGATGAAGAGTGGTGGACAGCAAAGCAAAGCTTGTTGAGCAATAGTACAAAGCTCCTGAAGAGGGAGGGGACGTGAGAGGGCTGCCTGTCAGAGTTTCTAAATCAAGGGGGTTTTTTTGTTTCTTTTTTAAAGATTTTATTTATTTATTTCACAGAGGGAGAGAGATCACAAGGAGGCAGAGAGGCAGGCAGAGAGAGAGAGGGGGAAGCAGGCTCCCCGCTGAGCAGGGAGCCCGATGCGGGCCTCGATCCCAGGACCCTGAGATCATGACCTGAGCTGAAAGCAGAGGCTTTAACCCACTGAGCCACCCAGGTGCCCTAAATCTAGGGTTTTTAATGAGATTGTTAGCAGGGTGTTTTAATCTGATTACCCCTCCAGGTGCCAGTCACTTAATCAGGTTTTTGTCCACATGCTAATTTACCTTTCAGGTAGTTGTTTACATGGGAAAAAGAGTGGAGGGCTCCTTTCAGGGTGGTATAAAATAACAACATGGGGTATTTTTCCTTTTAAGGGTAGATTCCTCTTAGGTTGAGGGGGCCCTTGCCCCTGCCTACCTTTCTTCTGATTAGCCTTTATTAGTGTCTTTATCTGTTTTTTGTATCAGGGTAATGTTGGCCTCATAGAATAAATTTAGTAGTTTTTCTTTCTTTTCTATTTTTTTGGAATAGTTGTTAGGATAATAGGTATTAACTTTTCTTTAAATGTTAGGTAAAATTGGCTGTGAAGCCGTCTGGTCCTGGACTTTTGTTTGTTGGGAGTTTTTTTTTTTTATTACTGATTCAATTTCTTTGTCGGTTAGTCTCTTCAAATTTTCTAATTCTCCGTGTTTCATTTTTGGTAGTTTACATGTTCCTAGGAATTTGTCCATTTCTTCTAGTTGTACAATTTGTTGGTGTATAGTTTTTCATAATATTCTCTTATAATTGTATTTCTGTGGTGTTTGCTATTATTTGTCCTCTCTCATTTGTGATTTTATTTATTTGGATCCTTTCTCCTTTCTTTTGCTAAGTCTGGCTAAAGGTTTATCAATTTTATTGCTTTTTTTCTCTTTTTTAAAAATTTATTTATTTTTTTATTTATTTGAAAGAGAGAATGTATCAATGGAGTGTGGGGGAGGGGAAGAGGTAGAGAGACAATCAGACTCCCTACTCAGCTGGGAGCCCAAAGCAGGGCTCTATCCCAGGAACCCAGGATCATGACCTGAACTGAAGGCAGATGCTTAATTGACTGAGCCACAGAGGTGCCCCTAATTTTATTCATTTTTTCAAAGAATCAGCTCCTGGTTTTCTTGATCTGTTATATTGTGTTTTCTTTGTTTTGTTTTGTTTTGTTTTTAGTTTCTATATCATTTAATTCTACTCTAATGTCTATCATTTCCTTTCTTCTGCCCGTTGTAGGTTTTGCTTATTGTTCTTTTTCTAGCTCCTTTAGGTGTGATTTTATGTTGTTTGAGTTTTTCTTGCTTCTTGAAGTAAGACTATATTGCTGTAAATTTCCCTCTTAGAACTGCTTTTGTTATACCCAAAGGTTTTGGACCAATATGTTTTCATTTTTGTTTGTTTCATGTACTTTTTCATTTCTTCTAAAATGTTCCACTTAAGCTTTGAAGAGGAATAAAATCTTATTAAGGAAAGTCACATTTTAGCTATGTGCTAATTAAACAATCTTCCTGAAATATACAAGTACTTTTTAGGTGATTTACTAGGGAAATGTTTTGAAATTTTGCTGGATGGCAGGGAGTGTGGGAAGAGGATTAACTTTTCTGTTCAAGTGACTATGTGACAACAAAGAATCTAGATATGAGTAAAAATTTCAGTAAGTCACCTATGATGGACTTCAGCCAACAAAAATGATGTTCTCTGTGCATTTTCATTTCTCAAGAGTATAAATTTAATTGGTACAACCACTATGAAAAACAGTGCAGAAGTTCCTCAAAAAATTAAAAATAAAACTACTATATGATCAAATTCCGCTTCTGGGTAAAAATCTGAAGGAAACAAAATTACCATCTCAAAGAGTTATCTGCAACCCCAAGTTCATTGTAGCATTTTTCACAATAGTCAAGACATGGAAATAGTCAAAACAGAAGTGACCATTGACAGATAAATGGGTAAATAAAATATAGTGTATATATAATAATGGAATACATATGTATACATATAAAATTGAAATATATATTATCTATACACTCAATGGACTATTATATTATATATATATATATATATATATATATATATAATATACACATGCAATGGAATATTCAGCCATAAAAAAGAAGGAAATCCTGCCATTTACAACAACATGCATGGATATCAAGAACATTATACTAAATGAAATAAGCCATATAGAAAAATATATTGTATGATCTCACTTATATCTGAAATCTACAAAGAAATCATACAAACAAAGAAGAGATTGGTGGCTACCAGAAGTGGGGGGTGTGGGGGTGGGTAAAACGTGTGAAGGTGGTTAAAAAGTACAAACTTTTAGTTATAAGATAAATAAGTCCTGGGCATGCAATTTGCAGCATGGTGATTATCAATAGCAATAATATGTGGTATTTTGAATGTTTTAAAGAGTTGATCTTGGAAGATTTTTATTTGATATTTTCATTTCATTTTTTTAATATTTGGAAACACTACTTTTTGTGTTTGTGGAAGTTCTTATCACAAGAAGAAAATTGTAGCTATGTGAGGTGATTGATATTAACTAAATGTCATTTTGCAATACACAAGCATATCAAATCATTATTTTATATACCTTAAGCTTATGCAATGTTATATGTCCATTATGCCTTAATAAGACTGAAAAAATATATATACACATATATAAATCGATAAATATCTAACTCCATACTAAATTATTTCATTTATAGTTTTCTTAGATTATCGTACAGAATCATAGGCTATATGAATAGAAATAGACTTCAAAGAATTCCTGGAATTCTTCCCTCCTTTGTTCTTCTTCCCTAACCATTTATTCATTTAATTTTTTATGTCAATCTTTTAGTATTATTGTTCCTACTCTGCATAATGTTCCTATATTACATATATTTTGGTTTTGCTTTATTGAGACATTTTAATTGTAGTTTTAAATTTTAGTAATTCTTTTATTGACTTGAAATATATATTAAGGACTAGGTGTTAGGTTTTGTTACTGTTTAATTGTGATTGCTTTTTAAATTGTTTCCCTAAAGAGCTAGCAAGATCCAGTAGAACAATGACTTTGTAATACTTGCTGCCCATATGAGTTAGGTTTGACTGTGTATTAATTCACTATGGATGCCATAAGAAAGTACCATAGATGGGAGTGGCTTAAAGAACAGAAATGTATTTTCTCACAATTATAGAGGTTAGAAGTCTGACACCAGGGTATCTTCAGGGTTAGTTTCATTTGAGGCCCCTCTTCCTGACTTGTTAATGGTCGTTTTCTCCCTGTGCCTTCACATTATCTTCTGTCTGGATGTGTCCCTGTTTCAATCTCCTTTTCTTAGAAAAACACTGGTCATTTGGATTAGGGCCCACCCTAAGGACCTCATTTTAACCAGATTAACTCTTTACAGATGTTATCCACAAATGCAATCATGTTCTGAAATACTGGAAGTTAAGTCTTTAATAGATGAAGCTAGATGGGAGATCACATAATTCAACCACTAACAGGCCACATGAAAGAAAAAGAAAAAAAAAGCAACCAAAAAAACTTGATTAAAAATGTTGAGCTAATTATTCTCTTATATAAACAACTGGAGGTAGACAGTCAAGTGAAGATATAAAACCATTGTTTATCGCCTTCCAGCATACTTGTCCACCAGCTTTAGCATCTGTCCTTTATCCTCTACGCTCAAAATGGTTGTCAGGGCATCGGCTCTCATATTCATACTGTACACAGAAAGAAAAAGAAATCCTCTAAACAATACATGCCCACTCATTACACTCCCTTCCAACAAATTACAGTCACACCTCTTTAGTTTGGACTATGTGATATGGCCCAAACTTCTTTGCAACAGAGACTGGAAAACACACTTTTTATATTGTGTTTGTTGCTATTTTCAAAACCATGAGAACTATGTAATAATTGTGGAAGAATGGGTATTAAGTAGGCAAGTAGGAATCTGTTTAAAGCATGAGTTATTCGATAAAACATTTTATATGAATAAGAAGAATGAATAAATAAATATTTTATACAGTAAGTTTTCCTTTATTTTTTGTTGAAAACTTAGTTGTAGAAGTAAAAAAAAAGAAAAGAAGAAAGAAGAAGGAGAAGAAGAAGAAAAGAAGAAGAAGAAGAAGAAAACTAATTTTTGCTGTAGCCTCTAGAATACCTTTGCAGAAGCCAAAGGATACTATCTTGGTGAAATTTGATGGAAAAAAACAAAACAAAACAAAGTAAAAAACATGAATGTAGTCCATTCCCTTCATTTTCTAGATTAAAAACCACTGTCTTATTTGAGTCTCACAAGGACACTTGAATAAAAATGAAGTATGTATTCTGGATGATGATGAAATTAAGGTCCAGATTTAATAAGTGTGATATGACTTACACAAAGTCAAGGTTATATAGAATAGAAATTTATGGGTTTTGTCTATCCATTTAAAATTTGTTCATAATATTAGAACAGCCATCTGAAATATGTGAATAATTAAAACATGTAAATTAAAATTCATTTCTTTAATCTCAGCCAGTTTAAAAGGCTTATATCTTTTATTAAGTTTATGTATGAAATTGTATCTTATCTTTTTTTTCAGTGTAATGCCAACATTCCTACCAAAAACTCATATTTTTTATTGAGGTATAATTAGCATACAATATTATGTATGTTTAAGGTGTACAACATATTGATTTGATACATTTATACTGCAATATAATTGCCATTGTAATATTAGCTAACACCTCTATCACTTCATGAAGACTCATAATTTTAATACAATGAATAATAGAGCCAGATAGCTTGCTTAATTTTTTTCTGTGTCTAGATATATTTTTTCTCTTTTCTCAATTTACTTCAATAAAAACATATTAATTACCAGGTTAAAAAAATACAATGGTTCTCAAAGTGATGTTGGAAACAAAGGCAAAGGAGAAAATTAAATTTCCTTACTGCCTAGTAGCCCAATGACAAGTCCTTATAATAGGCAGAGTGACCTTGCTCTGGGAGTTCAGCTGCCTTGGTGCTGACACTTTGCTAAGGGCAAAAGGCAATCTTAGCTTGACCCACCAGAATGCTATGAGTTTCCTTCAGCATATTAAAAAATAAATAAATAAATAATAAAAACAAAACAAAAATAACTCTTTGGAAACTTTCTTTATCTCTACACCTCCCCTTCCCAAGATAAGTATTGGCAAACACCCCCCAAGCATATGGTCAACTGATATATAACTGAAAGGTCTCATGACTGAGTTTTTACTAAGCAATAATAAATGACATTTTCTTAACAAAAGTTAGCCCCTCAGGGTCCTAGAAACCTTGTTTCTAAAATAACTTGGAAATTTGAGCTCTTCCTAACCCCCTTCAAGTTGAAAGTATATAATTGATCATACCTCATGAGCCCAGTGTAGCTCTTTCTGCCCACAGGTCCTGCCCCTGTGCTTTAGTAAAACCACCTTTTGGGACTGAAGATGTTTCAAGAATTCTATTTTAGCCATTAGTTCCAAACCCCAACATTTCCACATCAAAAGTATGGTTCATAGACAAGCAACATTATCATCACCTGGGACTCCTTAGAAATATAGATTCTCAGGCCCCTCTAAATAGGGAAAGGATGGGACTTTAGGTAGGGAAAGAATAGGGACCCCAACTAGGTCAGGTATGCAAACACTGGGAGAGAACAAAACTAGAGATAAGGAAGAAAAACAGACCCCTCCTGTCCCAAGTGCTAGGGTTAAAATATTTTTCTAATACCCAGACTGTAATCACAGAAATAGAAAATAACCACAAAAAATGATTAGGCCTCAAAGGAGAAGTTAATTATAAAGATTAACCAGGCCTAGCAACATATATGTATAGATCACAGATGTCACAAGAAACAAAGACTCACACAATGTGTAAGCATCACATCTAGTTCCAGACCATTGACCTAACCACTGACATGTTCCTGGTAAAGTCCTAATAAAAGGCCAGAGATGGTGTCAACACTGTTGGGACCCCTCTCACTCTTGAGAGCTTTTTTAATATCCTTGCTTAATAAAATTCTATCGCTTAATAAAACTCTAACTCACTCTTTTGTCTGTGAGATTCTTCTTCAACTCTTTGAGATAAGAACCATTCTCTCCTCCCTCACCTCCAAGAGCTAGAGTCAGAAACTTTGTTAGTGGGACTATTATGTGGATTAACAAGACCTTTAGAGGATTCTGGTACTCATGCACACTAAAGTTTGAGAAACTTTCTGTTAATGGAAAAGAAATTATTGCGATGTTACCTTTCTCTTGTAGCAGAATATAGAATATTTTTTTTCTCTCCATATTTTCAAATCCTAGGTATCATGTAAAGACCAATTTATATGTATGAATCTATCTATCACCTATTTCTATCTCTATCACCTATAAAATGGTATAATTTATTTCAGATATTCTTTGGGATCTGCTGTAACTGACCTTATCTAACTGCTGGAGTCTACTCCTACTCTGCTTCTTAGGTCAAAAACTAAGTATTTATAGAAACTACATACTCTTAAATACCTTCTTTAATCTTTTAAGGACATTGGCTTCTATCTCTTCTCGGTCTCATATAGCATAGCCATCATTTTGGACAGATTTCCTGTCCTATATGGTATTGTGTTCATTATATTCTGTGGAAGTTCTGGGTAAAAAATTCCTAATAAATTCTTTCACATCCTCTCTCCTTTCTTCGCCCTCTTCTCACCTTTGGTTCTCTCACTTTAGAAAGTAGAACTTTTAGTAATGAGAATGGGGGGGGGCAAAAAATCAAAAATGAATCTCTCTCTGTTTACCCAAGAAACAAGTTATGTGGAAATTTATTAATAAGGTTTCAACTTGCAATTCTATGGGAAGCAAAAAATAATAATAATAATAATAATTCACTGCTTCTGTGATTTTGAGAGAAGTATTTTTATAAGTCTTTCATTAAGAAAATGTAACATATAAACAATCCACACATATTTATGAAATCCAAGCACCTCACACCCTACTGACAGAAAACAATGGCATTAAATAGATAAGGAGAAATCAATTGAAGCAAATGAATTTTTAGTTGAAAACTGAATTGCAGGGTGCCTGGGTGGCTCAGTGGGTTAAAGCCTCTGCCTTTGGCCCAGGTCATGATCTCAGCATCCTGGAATCCAGGCCCATAGGGCTCCCTGCTCAGCGGGGAGCCTGCTTCCTCTTCTCTCTCTCTCTCTCTGCCTGACTCTCTGCCTACTTGTGATCTCTCTATCTCTGTCAAATAAATAAATAAATAAATAAATAAATAAGTTAAAAAAAAAGAAAACTGAATTGCAAACATGACACATTTGTACTATAATATAAATGTTCTATAAGTATAGTCACATTATATTTGTTACCCTGCTTTATTTTTTTCTTAACAGTTAATACTTTAATAATGCATAATTTGTACATCATGTTTCTTTGGTTAAAATGTAAGTTGTATGAATGCAAGGTATAGTTTTCCTTTACTGTTGTATCTTTGATATCAAGAAAAATGCCTGACTCATAGTTTGTACTCAGTAAATGTATATTGCATGAATGAGAAAGGAAGGAAATAAAGTAGTCTTTGGAAGTTAACATATAATTTCCTTAAAAAATCTTCGAATACCCTTTGATATGTTTTTATTTTCAAACTGCTAATCTGATACCAATAATAACTAGTATATTTCTCTTTAATAACAGTGACAAACCACAAGATTGTTAATGAACATCATAAATACCAATAGACCCATGCTGGGCCTTCCATACTGGCACTTTTTAATAATTATTACAATATAAATAAACTAACATTGAATTATGATCTCAACCTCTGGTTTTATGAAGCAGTTATAACATTTGGGAAGCATTATTTTAATCACATGTCTTGAACTCCAGGGAAAAATATGTTTCAAAGTCAGTTTCGATGTACAAAACAAAGGCACAAGAAAAATCATTAAATTTCCTTACTACCTACAGCCCACTGACAAGTCCTTGAAACAGGCAGAGTGACATTCCTCTAGGGACTCAACTTCCTTGATGTTTGCTCTTTACTAAAGGCAAAAGGCAATTCTAGGCGGCCCCCCCCCTTCCTGGATCCTGTAAGCCTACTTTAACATATAAAAATTCCTTTAGAAATTTCCTTTATCTCTACCCCCCAAGATACATGTTGGCAATCATCCCCCAAGCATATGGCCTACTGATATACATCTGAACGGATTCATACCTAAGGTTTTATTAAATGGTAATAAATGACCTTTTCCCAACAATAGCTAGACTCCTCAAAGTCCTGGAAACCTTGTTTCCAAAATTCATTAGAGACTTACACTCTTCCTAACCCCTCCCAACTTGAAAGTATATAATTGGCCAATCCTCATGAACCTAATGCAACTTTCTGATCATAGGTCCTGTCCCTGTGCTTTAATAAAATCACTTTCTTGCACCAAATACATCTCAAGAATTCTTTCTTGGCCATCAGCTTCGAAAGCTAATGTATTTCTTACAGTAGTTTTGTTTTTTTTAAAGGCTTTCTTTTTAACAATTAAAACTTAGAGTTAGACCTACAGCATCAAACCAAATGTTCGCACTAAATAATATTTATACTTTGCTTAAAGTTCAAGCCCTTATTAGAAATATCCTACCTTACAAGTAAATCTGTCAAGATGAAGTTTGAATTGTTGGGTAAAACTATGTATGTACATAATAATATCTTTATGTTTACCATCAAATCATGACCTTTTTATAACTTAGTACTTCGATATATTTTGCTGTTTATATATAAAAATTGTGTGTTTAGGTTTTAGACTATAAAACAAAGATCAAAATGAAAACTCTACATTTTATTTTCAGGAATATAAACTGTTAGAATTAATAAATGAATCCAGTGAAACTGCAGAATACTGAAGGTGTGCATTATGAGGTGGCCCCAAAATGCCACTTTAGCATAAAGATTAGTTGGAATTAAAAGTAATTAAAACCAGGCAGATTAAGATAAAATTCTCTGCCTCCCAACTAACTGCCAAAATTTACATTGGAAAAGAGAGCCTGCAACAGGAAGAGAGCTATTAAAAGAGAGTCTCCTTTGCCTAAGGAACTCATCTGCATAACAGGGCAACCTAGTTTTTCCAAACACCTTCTTCCTAAGGAGCTTTCTACAGATTGTATTCTCAGGCCCCTTTCCCTCTCCTTAGCTCATATGTGTTTCATATTGCCTTGCTGTCTTTGGAATTTCATGTCTCTATGGAGTGTCTACATGTACATCTATTAAATTTGATTTTCCCCCTTTAATCTGTTTCATGTCAGTTTAACTCTTAAGTCCAACTAGAAGGACCATATGGCAGGGGAAGTTCTTCCTTCCCAACAATACAAAATCAATACACAAAAATCTCTTGCATTTTTGTATACTAAATATGAATTGTCTGAAAGAAATTAATAAAAATTTCATTTACAATTGTATGAAAAAGAATAAAATACCTAAGAATAAATTTAACCAAGGAGGTGAAAGATCTGTACACTGAAAACTATGACATTGATGAAAGAAATTGAAAAAGACACAAATATATGGTAAGATATTCCATGCTCCTGGATTCAAAGAATAACACTGTTAAAATGTCCATCCTATGCAAAGCAATCTACAGATTCAATGCAACCTCTATCAAAATCCCAATGGCATTTTTCACAGAACTAGAATAAATAATCCTAAAATTTGTATGGCACTACAAAAGAGCTTGAATAGGTGAAAGTGCTCTCGAGGGTGGAGAAAGCTGGAAGAATCATGCTCCTTGATTTAAAATTAAATTACAAAGCCATACTAAACAAAAGAGTATAGTATTGACATAAAAACAGACACATAGATCAATGGAATAGAGTAGAGAACTCAGAAGTAAACCTAAATATATATTGTTGATTAATTTATGATAAAGGACTAAAGAATATACAAAACGGAAAAAAAGAGTATTTTTATCAATAGTGCTAAGAAAAGTGGACAGCTACATGCAAAAGAATAAAATTTGACTACTATGCACCATACACAAAATTTAACTGAGATTGGATTAAAGATCTGAATGTAAAACCAGAAATCAAAAAATTTCTAGGGCGCCTGGGTGGCTCAGTGGGTTAATGCCTCTGCTTTCAGCTCAGATCATGATCTCAGGGTCCTGGGATCGAGGCCCGCATCGGGCTCCCTGCTTAGCGGGGAGCCTGCTTCCCCCTCTCTCTCTCTGCCTGCCTCTCTGCCTCCTTGTGATCTCTCTCCCTCTGTGAAATAAATAAATAAATAAATAAATAAATAAATAAATAAATAAATAAATAAATAAATAAAATTTCTAGAGGGATATATAGTCAGTAAACTCCTTGACATTGGTCTTAGTGATATTTTTTGGATCTGAGTCTAAAGGCAAAGGCAGCAAAAGTAAATATAAACGAATGGGACTGCATCAAACTAAAAAGCTCCTGCATGGTGAAGGAAACCATCAACAAAATGAAAAGGCAATCTACTGTATGGGAAATGGTATTTGCAAATGATATATCTGATAAGGGATTAATATCTAAAATATATAAAGAACTCATGCAACTCAAAAATGACAAAAAATAATCTGAATAAAAAAATGAACAGAGCATTTGAATAGACATTTTTCCAAAAAGAGCTATACAGGTGGCCAACAGGCACATGGAAAGATATTCAGGATCACTAATTATCAAGGAAAAGCAAATCAAAACCACAGTGAGATACCACCTCACATCTGTCAGAATGGCTATTATCAAAAAGACAAGAAAAAGAAGTGATAGGATATAGAGAAAAGGGAACCCTTGTACTCTGTGAGAATGCTGATTGGTGCAGTCCCTATGGAAAGCAGTATGGAGAGTCCTCAAAAAAATTAAAAATAGAACTACCATATGATCCAGTTATTCCACTTCTGGGTATTTATCCAAAGAATATAAGAACTTTAATTCAAAAAGATATATGCACTCCTATGTTTATTACAGCATTTATAATATTCAAGATATTGAAAGTATCCATGAATGCATAAATGGATAAAGATGTGGTGGGATATTTATAAAATATATACACACACAAAAAAAAATAATGGGATAATACTCAGATTTAGAAAAGAAGGAAACCTTGCTCTTTGTGACAAAGTGGGTGGACATTGAGGGTATTATGCTCAGTGAAATAAATGAGAAGGAAAAAGACAAATACTACATGATTTCAAGTATATGTGGAATCTTAAAAAAAAGTGAGCAAATAAAAAAAAACCAAATTCATAAATATAGAGAACAGATGGTTACCAGAGGGGGAGAGGGCTGGGGATTGGGGAAATGGGTGAAGGGATTCAACTGTATAGTGATGAATGGCAACTAGACTTACAATGGTGATCACTTTGTAATTTATACAAGTATCAGATTATAATGTACATCTGAAACATATACCAATTCTACCTCAATTTAAAAAAATAAGGTACATTTTAAATTATCTTGCACTACATAGTATCAGTGACTTCCACTTAAAATCATGATTAACTTGCACCTGATAAGTCACCATACCATGAGTAACTTCAAAACTGATTAAAAAAAATAAATAAATAAAGAGCAAGTAGTTTCAGGTGTTGGAAAATAATGCATTACTGTGGTGCATAAGAAGATCAAGGCAAAAGAGATGAGATCTACTATCATCCTAAATTTCTGCCTCAAGACATTTGTTTGATCCTGGTTGGGAGAGGGGAACCCAACCAAAGGATACAGGTTTCACTAGCAAAGGAGAGAAGAAATTTGAGTTAATAGAAACTGAAATAACTAGAATATGTGGGGTCAAGTAACAGAGAGAATTTAGATATGCAGAGAAAATTATCTCAAATCTGCATAGTCTAAATTAAATATCTGGGAATAAAATGACAAATTCTTAAGGTAAGTTTCTATTAGACCAGGCAAAGAATATTACTGGGTGGGAAAAAAAAAAACTATCTTAGAGTTCTAAGTGATGGAACTTCAAGTTTGCATTATTTGGAACATTTCTAGCTTTATGAACCAAACTGAAGAGATATTTTCAATACCTGGGTCATGCAGTAAACATCACAAAATGTCACACCATAAGGAACAGAACAAACAAGCCTAGAGTTGATGTCACTGGAAATGGCAGAGTAGGGAAATCCAAAATTCTGTCCATTCACTAAAGCAACAATTAAACTGGCAGAAACTTTCATAATTAACATTTTCAGAACTCTAGAATCTAACACAGAGGAATAAGGGCTTTGAAAATCTTCCACACAAACCTGAGAAGAGAGAAGTCCAGGCACATAACCAGGGCTGAACATATGCGCAAAAATTACCTGAGAAGACCCCAAGCTTTCACCTGTGACTGAACTTTATGCTTCGTGAAAGCAGGAAGAAAAGAATAGATGGAGATATACAGGATTTGGATAAGTATATGTTTATCATTAGCTGACAAACATATACTTATCCAAATACTTCAGTGATCATACATGACAAAGAATGCATTCTGTCATGGATAATAATATTATGTGTCAGATTGACTGGACTACAAAGTGCCCAGGTATCCATGTGTTAGAATGTTACAAGTTAAGAAGTACATGCTTGTCAGAACGTACATTGTGATAAGCTTAAGATTACCATAAAGCATAAAACAATAAATGATGAGATTTTAAAAATGAACAAATATGGGCATCTGGGTGGTTCAGTCAGTTAAGCATCTGCCTTCAGTTCAGGTCATGATCTGAGGGGCCTGGGATCAGGCCCCATGTTGGGCTCCCTACTCAGTGGGGAGTCTGCTTCTCCCTCTATCTCTTCCCCCTGTATATTTCTCTCTCTCTCTCAAATAAATCAATAAAAATTTTTAAAAAACTGAACCAATAGTTTAAATTAAATGCTAAAAACACAAAAAAAGTAAAAAAAAAAGCAGTAAAGATACAGTCAAAAGTAAAACAAATAAGACAGTAGGCTTAAAACCAACATTTCTACTTTTAAATGATGCTGTTAATGCAAATGGTCCATAAATATATAGTCCTAAGTATTTGCAGTTTACAAGGAATACACTTTAATTTTAAAGGCAAAGATTCCTTGAAAATAAAGATATGGAAAAATATATAGCATGAAAATACTAATCTACTAACCACAAGAAAGCAGAAATGTCTATATGAATTAGATTTCAGTATAAAGGATATTAACAGGGACAAAGAGAGATATTTCATAATGATAAAGGGAGTAACTCATAAATAAGATATTTAAAAAACTGAAAAATAATGTGCTTAATAATAGAGTTGAAAATGAACACAGAATAAGTTGATAGAACTGAAAGGAGAAATGGACAAGTCCACATTTATATTTAGAGATGTCAATATTATCTTCAGGGTAATTGACAGAATAAATGGACAGAAATGTAATTACTATATAGATGAATTGTATAACTCTATTAAACGACATGACCTGATTCACATTTATGGAACTTCCCCACCAATAATATCAAAATCGACATTCTTTCTAAGTGTATATGGAACATTGACCAAGATAGACCAGCTACACCATAAACCTAGCCTCAACGACTATAATAGGATTGAAAATATAGAGCAAATATTCTCTGATCACAATGGAATTTAATTAGAAATTAATAAGAAAAAAACTAGAAGATCCCCAAACATTTGGAAATTATGCAGCATTATTCTAAATAATCATGGGTCAATGTAAATATCAAAAGGAAATTAGGAAATATTTTGAAATGAATAATGAAAACCATACACAAACATTTGTGGGATTCAGCTAAAGCAGGGCTTAAAGTTTAGCTTTAAATGTTTATATTGGAAAAGAAGTGTTTAAAACCAATGATCTAGATTTCTAACTTAAACCAGAGAGTAGATAGTAAATTTAACACAAAGTAAGTAGATGGAAAGAGGTAAATAAATATTAGAGTGGAACTTAATAAAATAGAAAATAAATGATAGAAAACACTGATGGAACCAAAAACTAGTTGTTTGAAAACAGTAATAATAAAATTTATGAATTTATTTCCAAACTGATCAACAAGATATAAATAGATTAGATAGATATATGATAAGTAAACAGATAAGTAGATAGGTGATAGATAGAGACCTAGTGAGAAAGAAAACAACTTTACCAAGTACCATTAACAGGAATAAAGAGGGGGGGAAATGGCTACAAATCCTCCACTCGGTAAAAGGATAATGACATCATTATGAACAAATATAGGACAATAAACTTAATGAGTTACATGGAATAAATAAATCCTTTGCAAAAATACAACTATCAAATTTACTTTACATGAAAAATAAAACCTGAGTGTCCCTATGTATTAAAGACATTTAATGTTATTAAAAATTTTCACATAAAGAAAACTCCAAACCAAAATGATCTCACCGGTAACTTCCATCAGACATTTAAAATTGCCATAATACTAATATTATATAAACTTTTTCAGAAAATAGTGGACAAGTGAATATTTCTTAATAATTTGAGAAGACAAAATTATCCTGATGTAAAATCAGACAAACAAGTAAGAAAATGAAAACTTATGGACAAATATGCTTCATGAAGATAAGTATAAAATCCCTTCCTAAATTATTAGCTATATAAAAAAAAATTTCGAAAAGATAATATATTCCAGAATGTAAGTTTGGCTAAATGTCAAAAGAAAAATATAATTTACCATATTAATAACACCATCAGGTAAAATGATATATTTTTTACTCAATGTTCAAAAAAGCATTTGGTAAAATTCAACATCTAATCATAATAAATTAAAACAAACTAAGTCAAAACTTTGAACACACAGAAGAACAGAAGAGGTTTTCTCAATTTGCTGATGAGATGAGAAAGGACATCTATGAAAAACCTATGCAGGATTTCAGACTCAATGGTAAAGACTGAGTGCTTTTCCTCTAAGATCAGGAACAAGACTATGTCTGCTCTTACAGTTTCTATTCAGCATTTTACTGAAGGTCATTCTAGTGCAATAAAGCAAAACAAACAAAGAGCATATTGATAGAAAAAAATAAAATAATGTTAAGAGATATAATCATGTACATAGAACATCTTAAGAAGTCTACAATAATCTACAAGGGCTATTAAGTACATTTACAAGGACTCAAGATACAAGGCCAATACCAATTTTACTTATATATATTAAGAACAAAATTTAAACAACCCAAAATGGTCATATACAATTGAATTAAAGTTATAAGAAAATACCAGAATATGTTCTTAAAATATGTTGAATTTTATGACAGAGCTACATGATATTGATGAGAGAAATTTTTAAACAAACTTAAAAAAATAAAAACTTGGGCGCCTGGGTGGCTCAGTGGGTTAATGCCTCTGCTTTCGGCTCAGGTCATGATCTCAGGGTCCTGGGATCGAGGCCCGCATCGGGCTCTCTGCTCAGCAGGGAGCCTGCTTCCCCCTCTCTCTCTGCCTGCCTCTCTGCCTCCTTGTGATCTCTCTCCCTCTGTGAAATAAATAAATAAAATCTTTAAAAAATAAATAAATAAATAAATAAATAAATAAATAAATAAATAAAAACTTGAACCATTATCAATTGAAAGATTCAATATTGAAAATATAAAAGGAAGACTCAATGTTGATCAGATACAATTTTTCCTAAATTGATCTATTCATTTAATGCAATCTTGATTAAAACCCCTGCAGACTATTTCTGTAGAAATTTGTAAGTAGATTCTAAAAATTATATAAAAAAATTTTAAAAAGATAGAATAGAAAATAAGTTATTGAAAATAAAGGTTAATACATGAATCATGTGATTATAAGATTTACTCTAAAGTACAGCTATCAAAAAGTATGTAATTAGAGTAAAATAGGCATATATATAAATGGGACAGAAAGGAGAGTACAGAAATAGATTTATACATATATTGTTAATTGGTTTTTTAATAACAATACCAAAGTATTTCAATGAAAAAATCATAATATTTTCAGCAAGCTGTCAAGGAGCAACTAAATAGCTATAAGGGAGGAATAAAAGCCAACTTTTATCCTTTTCTCATGTATATACAAATATAGATTCATGATGAATCATAGAACTAAAAGTAAAATGCAAAACTATACTGTTTGTTAGTGAAAATGGGATAGAAATATTTATATCTTAGGTGCAATAATATTTCTTTTTTTTTTTTTTTATTTATTCATTTGACACAGAGAGAGAGATTACAAGTAGGCAGAGAGGCAGGCAGAGAGAGAGGAGAGAGGAGGAAGCAGGCTCCCTGCTGAGCAGAGAGCCCGATGTGGGCCTCGATCCCAGGACCCTGGGATCATGACCTGAGCCGAAGGCAGCGGCTTTAACCCACTGAGCCACCCAGGCGCCCAGGTGCAATAATATTTCTTAGATGGGAAACAATGAGCATAAAATAAAAAAAGAAAAAGAAAAATTAGACTTCATCAAAATTTAAAATTATTGCTCTTCAAAAGTCACCATTAAGTGATTAAAAAGCCATGTGACGGGCACCTGGGTGGCTCAGTTGGTTAATCCTCTGGCTCTTGGTTTGGCTTAGGTCATTATCTTAAGGGTTGTGGGATCAGGTTCTCTGTCCGGCTCTGTACTCAGTGGCGATTCTACTTGAAGATTCTCTCCCTCTGCCCCTCCCCCCACTTATGCACACTCACTTTTTCTAAAATATATAAATCTTAAAGAAAAGAAAGTCATATGAAAAATTCTCAACATCATTAGATATTAGCAAATGAAAATTTACATAACAAAATACCCACTGGAATGGCTAAAATAAATAAGCCTGATAATACAGTTTTGTCTAGGATGTAAAGGAATAGAATTCTCATTCATTGTTCAATTCCTCCAGGATATTGAACTAAGAAAGAAGACAGGTGGGTTACAAGTGAAGCATGCCTCTCTGGTGAGGTTAGGAATTCAACTTCGGTGGACACATCTGGGAGGAAATATGAAGGGTACAAGAAAGATGTGGACTACAGCATTGTTTGACTAAAAATGAAGCAGAAAATATAAGTACTTTTATATTTATTAAATATATTTGAAATATATTTGTTATTAATAACCTTACCACAAATTAGACTCCAGGACAAGATTATTTTCCTCTAAGTTTCATGCATTATAATACAAATTAATACAATTACTATTTGAACATTAAGTAAAACATATGATTTCTCTCCATCATGTTATTAATGTGATAAATTATATGTTTCTTTCAACATTAAACCAACTTTTATAATACCGAATATATTATCTTTTAAAAATACTTTATTTGCATTCAATTATGTAAAAAATAAGAAAACATTTTGCACCTATCATGAGGGATATTTGTCTGAGGTTTTCATTCTCTTATTTGTTTGTCTGATAATTTTGTCCTCTCAAAAAGTGTTAAGAAATATTCATTTCTCCATTATTTTCTGAAAGAGTTTATGTAATATTGGTATTATGGCAAATTTTAATGTCTACTGGAAGTTGCCGAAAAGATCATTCTGGTTTGGAGTTTTCTTTGTGTGACACCATATTCCTAGTAGAGTGCTGAGTACATAGTAAACTGCTGCTGATACAATATTCCACTTATTAACTTTGCACCTTCTTCTAACAGCCATGTGTAACTCTTGGCATGTATTATTTTATTTTTCTTAGGTTTTTTTAATTTTTTAAAAATTTTATTTACATTCAATTCAATAAATACATAGTGTGTTAATAGTTTCAGGGGTAGAATTTAGTGATTCATCACTTGTGTATAACACCCAGTGCTCATTACATCAAGTGCCTTCCTTAATGCCCACCACCCAGTTACCACATCCCCCACCCTCCTACCCTCCAGCCACCCTCAATTTGTTCCCTATAGTTAAGAGTCTCTTATGGTTTGCCTCCCCCTCTGTTACCTTATTTTATTTGTTTTTTACCTTCCTCCATGTTTATTTGTTTTGTTTCTTAATTTACACATATGAGTGAGATCAGGTGGTATTTGTCTTCCTCTCACTGACTTATTTTGCTTACTATAATGCCCTCTAGTTCCATCCATGTCCTTGCAAATGTCAAGATTTCATTATTTTTGATGGCTGAGTAATATTCCATTGTGTGTGTGTGTGTGTGTGTGTGTGTGTGTGTGTGTGTATATATATCTCATATCTTCTTTATCCATTCATCTGTTGAGCACATCTGGGCTCTTTCCATAGTTTGGCTATTGTGGACATTGCTGCTATAAACATTGGGGTGCATGTGCCCCTTTGAATCATTACATTTGTATTGTTGGGTAAATACCTAGTAGTGCAATTGCTGGGTCATAGGGTAGTTCTGTTTTTATTTATTTATTTTTTAAAATTAGTTTATTTATTTATTTGACAAAGAGAGAGATCACAAGTAGGCAGAGAGAGAGGAGGAAGCAGGCTCCCCACTGAACAGAGAGCCCGATGCGGGCCTCGATCCCAGGACCCTGAGATCATGACCTGAGCCGAAGGCAGAGGCTTTAACCCACTGAGCCACCCAGGCGCCCTGTTTTTATTTTTTTGAGGAACTTCCATACTGTTTTCCAGATTGGATGCACCAGTTTGCATTGCCATCAAAAATGTAAGAGGATTGCTCTTTCTCTGCATGCTCATCAACATCTGTTTTTCCTGACTTGTAAATTTTACCCATTCTGATGAGTGTGAGATGATATCTTTTGGTTTTGATTTGTATTTCCCTCATGATGAGTAATGTTGAGCATTTTTTCATGTCTCTTAGCCATTTTCTGTCATCTTTAGAGAAATGTCTGTTCATGTCTTCTGCCCATTTCCTAACTTGATTATTTGTTTTTTGCAAAGGGAGTTTGATAAATTCTTTCTAGATTTTGGATACTACCCCTTTGTCTGATATGTCAATTGTGAATATCTTCTCCCATTCCATAGGTTGCCTTTTAGTCTTGTTGTGCAAAAGCTTTTTATCCTGATGAAGTCCCAATAGTTCATTTTTGCTTTTGTTTTCCTTGCCTTTGAAGACATGTCTAGCAAGAAGTTGCTGTGGCCAACAACAAAGAAGTTGCTGCCTGCATTCTCCTCTAGGATTTTGATGGATCCCTGTCTCACATTTAGGTCTTTCATCTATTTCAAAAAAATTTTTTGTGCATATGGTATAAGAAAGTGGTACAGTTTAATTCTTCTGCCTGTGGCTGTCCAATTTTCCCAACATCATTTGTTGAAGAGACTGTCTTTTTTCCATTACATATTCTTTCCTGCTTTGTCAAAGATTAGTTGGCCATGGAGTTGAGAGTCCATTTCTGGGTTCTCTATTCTGTTCCATTGATCAATTTGTCTGTGTTTGTGCCAGTACCATACCGTCTTGATGATTAGAGCTTTGTAATATAGCTTGAAGTCCGGAATTGTGGTGCCTCCAGCATTTTTTTTTCTTTTTCAACGTTACTTTAGCTATTCAGAAGTCCTAAGTGTTTTCTATTGAGAACATCATATAAACTCTGAATAGAAATATTTTTACTTTTTATATTCCAGTCTGAGTGCCTTTGTTTTCTTCTTATTACCAAATTGTCCTGGCTAGAACCTCCAGTACAATATTGAAGAGATGTGGGAGAAGATGACATCCTTATCATATTCCAGATTTTAGGAGGAAAGTTTTCAGTGTCTTTTATCATTGAGCATAATGTTAACAATGAATTTTTCATACATGTGACTTATCAGGTTCAGGAGATTCCCTTCTGTTACTATTTATTGTTTTTATCATGAAGGGATACTGAATTTTGAAAAAAAAATCTGTGTCTTGCATTTATTGTGATGGTTATGTAGTTTTCATTCTTTTTTACTTAGCTATATTGTATTATATTATTTGATTTTCATATATTAAGCTAATGTTGCATTACTTGCATACTACGTGTAAATGATATATAATCTTAGTATGTTGCTGGGTTCAGTTTGATAGTATTTTATTGAGGATTTTTGCATCTATAAATGTAAGGAATATTGATTGGTGTGTAAGCTTAATTGTGATATTTTTGTCTCATTTTGGTATCAGGGTAATACTAACTTCACAGAATAAGTTGAAAAATATTCTTACCTCTTCTTTTTTTCAGAGTTTCTATAGGATTGATATTTTTTCTTTACATGTTTGGTAGAATTAACCAGTGACACCATCTGGAATTGCAGTTTTCTGTAAGGTCAGTAGTAATGTTCCCATTTCATGTCTGATTTTAGCAATTTGAATCTTTTATCTTTTTTGCTTGGTCAGTTTTGCTTAAAGTGTATATTTTTTTTTCTTTCCAAAAGAACAATTTTTGTTGTGTTGATTTTCTCTAGTTGGAGAATTTAATACATTACACTTAATGTAAATATTGGCAAGCTAAGCCTTACCTCTGCTCTTTACAATTTGTTTTCACTGTGTCATTTCATTTTTATTTCACACTTTCTTCATTATTGTATTATTTGGCGTTAAATAGATGTTTTTGGAGTAACACTTTTATTTCCTTAACATTCCTTTAATTATATATTATTAATTTATTTTCTTAATAGTTACCCAGGGGATTATAATTATCATTAAAGTTCACAGCAACCTTGTTTGAATTTATGGCAACTTAATCTCAATAGTATGCAAAACCTTTTATTGTATATGGATTTTTCAACCTCTTTTTGTCCTTTTACTACCACAAATTACCTTCTTATGCATTGTGTGCCCATTTACATACATTTATATATATTGTTTTATATAATTGTCTTCTAAATTAGACAGGCAAAAAATACAAACAGGAGAGCCTGGTGGCTCAGTTGGTTAAGCATCGACTCAGTTCATGATCCCAGGGTCCTGGGATTGGGGCCCAACTTTGGATCCTTTGTATAATGTACCCATCAAGTATGAACAATATACACATAACACATGATATACAGTATTTACAAAATACAAAATATAATATAATACAAGTTATTTGCAATTTTTTAAACTCATCTTTTGCACTTGTATGTTATAAGGCAAATTTCCATTTCTGTGTCAATTTTCTTTTCAAGAGTGGAGGGATTTTTTAAAAAGCTATGTTTTACAGATATGCTGCAATCTGAGATCTAAGTTTGAAATTTTAGGAGAGTTTTTCTTTTATTTCTTTTTTTTAAGATGTATTTATTTTATAGAGCAGGGGAGGGTCCCAGGGAGAGGAAGTCTGGAATAGTGCTGGATCCAGGGCTGATCTCACCATCCTGATATCAGGACCTGAGTGGAAACCAAGAGTCAGATGCTTAACTGACTGCCCCCAGGAGCCCCAGGTAAGCCTTTAAGTGTGCTGAATTAACTGTATTAACTCCCTGTCTTTGTTGGAATTTTCAATAGTGCTTCCCATACAGTGACTAGGAGGCTTTGGAAGAACAGAGATGGTGGGTCACCAAAGTTTTCCCCAGCTTAGTTTTCCTTTTGGTTCACATCAGTTAGAAATGCTGATTTCTTCAAATGTATATTTGCAATGTTTTCAGTATTTTTAAAAAAGCTTTTCTTTCTCTTTTTCCTGCTTCTGAATTATATTGGATAAAATAGAATCCTGACAATAGTTATTTTCATTTCTTCTTGCAGAGGTAATCTTGGTTAGTGGTAAATTATATTTACTTTTCTATCTTTGGTTGTTCACACAAATAGGTACTATGAACAAGCTGGCTGTGGAGAATGGCAATTTTCTCTGATTTTCTCATCTTTGATTTTAAAACCTCTCTTTTGAACAAGGTTTGGCCAGGCACCCCAGGCAGCAAGGAAAGGACTTGTTTCTTCAGTTTGGGTTGTTGTTGCAGGACCCTGGGCTGGGGGGAGGGTGCAAATTGACAGCCTGGTCCCGGACTTTCTATGCTCTGGTCACCACAGTATCAGAAATTTGCCAGTCCCTGAGGCTCTGTCAGTGCTGCTGGTACTGATGTAAACGTCTGGGCAGCTGCCCTACTGGGCTGGCCCACACTTTCTTTGTTAGCTCCTTCTTTGTCGCTTGCTTCTCATGGGATGCTCCCTGCCCTAGGTAGACAACAAGTGGACAGAGGTGATGGGGCTCAAGGCTGAGGGGTCAGAGACCATCTCCCCTCAGGAAGTAAGAGAGGAAAAGGGTCGGAGGCAGTATCCGGGGGTCTAGAACGGGACCATAGTCACCATCCGTAAGGACCCAAATTAACCATGAGTGAAAAATCTCAGGAATAGAAGGCAACCACCCAAGACAAGTGACTACCTCTGTGGGATGGAGACTAAGGTCATAGCTCTAAGAGGAAAATGGCTCGACAAAAAGAGAAGGATGAAATGAAGCTAGAGATCACAGGGCAGCGGCAGTAGCTGCTGCTAAACAGTGCGAAGGGAGCAAGGACCATCCTTTGGGCGGTGGTGGTGCAGCAACTAAGTGTAGATCTTGTAAAGTTTATCTTGGAGTTTGTTGAATTTCTCAGACGTGTAAGTAATGGTTTTCATCAAATTGGGTTTTCTTAGCCATTATTTGTTCAAATATTATTTCTATTATTTTGTCTCTGTCCATTCTTTCTGAGACTTCCGTTATGCGTATGTTGATGCATTTGACGATGTCCAACAGTACTATTAGGTTCTAATTGTTTTTCTTCACTCTTTTTTTTTCCAGTTTTCAGAGTGGATAGCCTGCCTTGACCATATTCAAATTTACTAATACTTTCTTCTGCCTGCTCAAGTCAGCTGTTAATCCAAGCTACTGACCTTTTAAGTACACTTGTATTTTTCACTTCCAGAAATTATATCTCTTTAATGATCTTTTCAGTTTTATGACATATTGGACTCATATTTTTTAGTTCTTTACTTATGATTTCCTTTGACTCCGAA
This sequence comes from Ailurus styani, assembly GCA_002007465.1. NCBI lineage: Eukaryota > Metazoa > Chordata > Mammalia > Carnivora > Ailuridae > Ailurus > Ailurus styani. Next base: position 35,213 of record LNAC01000445.1, on the reverse strand, counting down.
TATATTTACAATAGGTTATTTAAATTATTTATCTAATATATCCAACATCTAGACTTCTTCAGGGATAGTTTATCTTGATTGTTTTTTTTTTCTTGTGTATGACCTATAATTCTATTTCTTTGCAGTCTTTTAATTTTTTTTGTTGAAAACTAGGCATTTTTAATATTATAATGTAACAAGTCTGGAAATTAGATTTTTTTCTTCTCCCCAGGATTTGCTGTTGAGGTTGTGATTTTTGTTTGTTTAGTAACTTTTCTGAACTAATTCTATAAAGTCTGTATTTTTATTAACCATTGATGTCTTTATCAGCTTTATAGTCAGCTAATGATTAGACAGAGGTTTTCTTATACTCTTGGAAGCAAAATCTTTCTCATATTTTGTGAAGGAGCTCTTTGTACAAGTTCAGTCACTCTTTCAACACTCAGCTGGGAAGTTAACAGCTCTGCCTTAGTGTTCACTTCCTACTTGTGCCGAGCCTCAGGGTCAACTGCAAGTGGGGGCTGAGAGTTCTCTCCGGTCTTTTCTGAGCATGTACACAGCCCTGGGCATGCATATTATCCTCAAAATTCTCAGAAATATGTTCAAGCTTTTAAAACCTTTATGTACATTTTATTCCCCAACATTTCTTCCTAAGCTTTTTGGTTAGTCTCTTACATCTCTCAGCTATTAGTCATCATTTGTGTCATCAGTGAGTAAAATATGTGCTTGCAAATTATTCAATACTCCCATGTAGTTAGTGGCTTGAGCACTCCATGAGTTCTGACCTGGGCAAAATAATATAAATCTTTTCAGGTGGTCTCACAGTGAGTTACCAGGCAGATCAAATAATAACAGTTCTTTGAGAATGAGGTGGATTTTGCTCTCTCCAGTACTGAGAACATGTGTTATTTTCAATGCAACTTCTGAGCTAGGGAGTGTAACATCTGACTAGAGTAATCTAAAGTTCTCCAAAGTGCTTTTTTCTTATTGATATTCACCCATTTTTCTTAGAAATGGGTTACTGCAAGCTTTTGAATTGTTGCAAAGTTTGAGTTAACTTTCAAAAAAATTAATTCTATTTGCTTTGTTTTGTCATTACTTTTAAGGATGAACAGTATTTCAGACTTCCTTAGTCTTCTGTATTCTCTGGAAATGAAGAATTGACTGCCAAGTGTTAAAGTAAGATACAGGGAAGGATGCATATATTTGATTATTAAAGGACAACATCGGGGATTCTTGCAATCTTGAACTGTTTAGTGTTGGTTGTGGTGTCATATATAAGAACAAATCTGCATGAATCTAAACAGTAATATACACAAAAAAGTATAAGTAAAGAGAAAATCTGAATAAGATAAGTAAGTTGTATTTATGTCAATATATTGGTTGTGTTATTGTACTATACTTTTGCAAGATGTTATCATTGAGGGGAACTGAGTAAAGTGTACATGGTGTCTCTGTTTTATTTTTTACATTTGTGTGGTTATATGATTATCTAAAAATTATAAAATGTTTAACTAAGTAAACTAATAAGAGAATTAAATTATAGTACAGATAGGACAAAAAAAATCTGAGGAAATTAGATTCTGTCTGTTTTGTGAATGATTAAGTAAGCATACTATTTAGATTTAAGTGGTCCAATACTTAGACTATTGCAAAGCAGCAAAATACATCCAGTGGATGGATGATCTTTGTACCATAAGTGGGAAACTAAAAATATACCAATAATGAACTCTTGGTGTGTGTTTATTCATTCACTTCACACAAAACATTTTTTTCCACACAAAACTTTTAATATAAATATATGTAGAAAGAAAAGCAAAAAAGAAAAAAGAAAAAGATAAAAATAGCTGATAGCAAAATTTTGTGATGCATATATAGTATTCTAAATTGGTCAACATAAAGAACAATTTAGTGGGTTTTTTTTAGTACTACATTTTAAGTTCCTTGAAATATTATTCACTTGTTATTGGCTATTTCCAATTCAGATTTGATCTTTAATATTAGAACTTATTTTTATGGCTCGAGTAAAGAATTCCACATATCTTGTTAACGAACAGTGTTCTTAGTCCTATACTTTTTCTTATAGTTCTACTGTAATTTTACTGGATAATTTCCACTAGTCATTACAATTGTTCTTGCAAGTTTCTTTGGAAAGTATTATTTTATTAGTTTGAAAGTATCCCTTGCTGGGCGCCTGGGTGGCTCAGTGGGTTAAAGCCGCTGCCTTCGGCTCAGGTCATGATCACAGGGTCCTGGGATCGAGGCCCATATCGGGCTCTCTGCTCAGCGGGGAGCCTGCTTCCTCCTCTCTCCTCTCTCTCTGCCTGCCTCTCTGCCTACTTGTAATTTCTCTCTGTGTGTCAAATGAATAAATAAAATCTTTAAAAAAAAAAAAAAAAAAAAGAAAGTATCCCTTGCTGTGTGAAAACGATTCTTGCTGTGATTAAATGAGGAGCAAAAAGTCATTCATTGCAGGTCTGGTGGCATTCAGTACACTTTCATGCAGAGTAAATGAGACTGGTGGGCTTCTTACTGAACATTTTTCCTGAGACTCCTCAGAAATAAGGCAGATTTTCTGAATCCTACACAGACAGGTTCTTATGACTTTTCAGACAGGCAAGAATGATAATTATTTTCCATTTGGTTGGCAAAGTTGAATAGATCCAGATTATTAAAATTAGTCACCTTTACAACTATCCCAGTTTCTTCTTTGTAAGCTAAAGCACAGATATTTCGGGGCACCTGGGTGGCTTAGTCAGTTAAGCCTCTGCCTTCCACTCAGGTCATGATCCTAGGCTCCTGGGATCAATCCACACATTGGGCTCCCTGCTCAGCCAGGGATTCTGCTTCTCCCTCTCCCTCTGCCTGCTGCTCCCCCTGCTTGTACTTGCTCTCTCTATCTCTGTCAAATAAATAAAATCTTTTAAAAAAGAAGAAATCAAATCTTAAAAAAATATAAAGCATAGATATTTCTTTTTAGGTTTTCCTTATTATGCTTTATGTTGAACCAAATAACTGGAAAATTGATAAAACTACTTGCAAAAGAATAACAAGAACAAAACTGATAATGGATTGTAAGAATAATAAGATCTCATGAGAATTTTCTCAATATCTATCTACCTATCCATCTTGTATGCACACGTGCTCTCTGTTTGTCTGTGTGTATATGGGGCGTGTGTGTGTGTGTGTGTCTGCCAGTGTGCCAGTGTAGTGCTGTATGTGATGGAGGTCTAACAGATGTGTTTTAGAAATAAGGGAATAGTAACAGGGAAAAGTGAAAAAAATGGATTCTCTGAGCTAATTTTAAAAGATAACTGTAGAATCACATGTATCTTCCTAGTCCAAAAAACATATCTATTATATATATATATATATATATATATATATATATATATATATATGACTGCTTCTGTTATAATAGAACCAATTGACAGCAGAGAAATGTCTAATTGTCTAAGGCACATTTTAGAAACATAATGAAGTGAAATATTCAAACAACTTCTTTTTTTGGTATAATGAGGGGAAAATACAATGTATTTTCTATTGATTTAATATATTGACATTCATGTTTATTTAATCACTTCTTAACTAGTTTTCCAAAATTGCCATATCTTCTGGCTATTCTAAAGTTGTTTCTAAGTACACAAAATTGTCTTTTCTCAGTAAAAGAAAATTAAAAAAAAAATAAGAAAATTCAATCAAAACTAATACGTAGGTCGCCTGGGTGGCTCAGTGGGTTAAAACCTCTGCCTTCGGCTCAGGTCATGATCTCAGGGTCCTGGGATAGAGGCCCATATCGGGCTCCCTGCTCGGCAAGGAGCCTGCTTCCCTCTCTCTCTCTGCCTGCCTCTGCCTACTTGTGATCTCTCTCTCTGTGTCAAATAAATAAATAAAATCTTTAAAAAAATAAAAATAATATGTGAAATATATTACTCAAAATATTACAGGTTAAAAGCTAATAGGCTTAAGAAGGGTTAGATACATTAATCAATAATATTTTGGTGGTCAGGATACAAATTATTTGGTATTTATTTTTAGTCTTTGAATGTAATGTCATAACTGACAGCCTTTCTCATCTAAAATACATAGTTTCCTGTCCATATTAGGGGATAAAAATTAAGAGCAAGGAAGTTTATGTCAGTGAATAATAAATCTTTTGTGGTAAATTAAGCTTTTATTCATTAGCATTTCTTCCATTTTTATTCTTGCTTTGTTTCTCTGCCCTATTGAGTTGGGTCATAGCCATATGACATTTGCTGCATGTGAACAAAAACTTTAGATGCAATGGTGGGGTCTGCGGCCTTTTGCTGTTAGTCTTTAAAATATATGACCCTCAATCTTTAAAATAGTATGTCCCAGATAATGGATACATTACTTCAGTATAGATTTCTGAATGAGAAGACATGTGGAGACACTTTTATCCAAACTTAGCTGAGCACAACATATGCTGGCCCAATAGAGTTGAGTGAGGTCAACATATGTCAGCAAAATCAAAGAGCTCAACAGAGTTATAGAAGACCTTAAACCCTAAAGTAACGTAAGTAAAAAAAAGTAAATATTTGTTTTTCTTAAGTGTTTGGGAATATGCTGATGTCTGTTAAACCACACAACCCAAAATCTTAGTAGTAATTGATAAAGTTGTACTGTACCAGTATGGTCCTGTAACATTATTTAAAACAAATTAGATAGCTACAGCTGGACTGGGGCTTGTAGGATCAATTCAGTCAGATTGACTCACTGTTTGGTATAACCAGTTGCTTCATTACTGATTAGCAAAATGTAATAAAATCTGTAATTAATATCCTCATAAACAGTTCTGTCAGATTACACTTAGAGAACTACTAAAGAATTACTAAGAGTGAAATAATCCTAGGCAGTAATGACAGCACTTTGGGCCTTACTTTTAATCAATAAACTTGACTATAAATACAATTGATAAAAGTAATGAGAAAAACAAAATCCATGAGTAAATTCCTTTATTTGTTCTTAATTGTGATTTGTGGATTAGGATACATGTCATCAATACACAAGACATACTCCTTTTAAGAAGTTAGAGACCAAATAAACTTAATTTCTAAAGAAGGAGTTGATATTTGGAGTCTGAGAAAGATAATTATTATTAGATTTTTAGATCCAATTTTTCAAAACTGATCTCTTAAATATTCACATTTTATAAAATCATTTATTATTATAATAAGGCACTCAGTTTGTCTGTAAAGGTCATTCTTATTTTAACAATACAGAACAATTATTAAAATTTCCACTTATCTTCTTATGTCTTTAGTTCAAACCATGCAGAATATCTAGAAACCATTATAAATAAATAGCACTAAGAATTATAAACATTAGGGGAAACAAACAAACAAAGAAACTATAATGACAATGAAAATGCCAGTGTTTAGAAATGCTGCTAAAGAGTAGCTCAAAGGAAACTTGGCATCTAACTATGCCCAGAATCATAATTTTAATCTCTATCAATGTGTAACATTCAGAACTTTTACAGTTAGAGATGAATGTACTCTTGACAAGCAGTGGAAGTTCTATCAGGTTACCCAAAACTCACCAGTGCCATGTAACAGTAACCTTTATTTTGTTATTCAATTTTTCAGTCTATCTCATGCTGCTTTTCATTGTTGGCTTTGCATTTATTTATTTTTTGAGAAACTGAATCCAACAGAGATTACACCCAATACCAACTGTTACAGATAATTCTGTTTAAATACGTAGCCATACACTGAGAGATTTGCAACTTTTATTATTGATGCTGGCCCAAATTCTGACATACTTTTATTTCAAATGCATATTTAGAGTGTTATTTACACTGAAGGAAACTGTTCATATCTTTAAGACAAGTAAGTAGAAAAATCAAATCATAAAATCAAACAAACACTAAATCAAAAACTTACCCTCCATTTCAGGTAATTTTGGGTGACTAATACCAACATTAATTTTAAAAATAACTAAGATGGGACACTAAAGCAGCTCAGTCAGCTGAACACTCCACTCTTGATTTCGACTCAGGCCATGACCTCAGGGTACTGGGATGGAGTCCTGCTGGGAGTCTGCTTGAGATCCTCTCTCTCTCTCTGAACTTCCCCCTGCATGCACATCCATGCTTTCTCTCTCTTTCAGATAAATAAGTAAATAAAATCTTAAAAAAATAAATAATATAAAATTTTAAAAAATCATTAAGGAGCACCTACTGGGTGTTAATAATTATTTTAGGTGGGGGCACCTGGGTGGCTCAGTGGGTTAAGCCTCTGCCTTTGGCTCAGGTCATGATCTCAAGGTCCTGGGATCGAGCCCCGCATTGGGCTCTCAGCTCAGCAGGGAGCCTGCTTCCTCCTCTCTCTCTGCCTGCCTCTCTGCTTACTTGTGATCTCTCTCTCTGTCAAATAAATAAATAAAATATTAAAAAAATATTTTAGGTGAAAGGGATACAGTGTTTAGGAAGACACAAGTTTATGCTTTCAAGGAAGATCCTTCATTTTCAGTTGGAGACATAGATACAAAAAGTAAACTAATTAGTTCATATTTGGTGGTTATATGTTAAGCAAAACATAGTGCCTTAGGAAGTGGGAATGTTACATGAAGACCAAAATATTTTGAAATCTGGTTTCAAGATTATCATGAAGGGAACTTGAAAGTCATCACTCCACCCTAACAAGTAAAAAACTGAAAAACTGAAAACATGAACCTCATTTTAAAATCTGTCAGAGAACTGTGATCATAGGGCAAATCATTGACCCAAAATTGGAGAAACAGACAGTCGGCTATATACACCACAACTTTTCTGAGCAGGGACACATGAGAAAACACCAGTACCAGAATAGGAAAACTTAAAGTGTAATTGGCAAACTGCTGAGGTTCAGTGTGAAAAATTCTGTAAACTAAAAATTCTAGGAGGTACCAGCCTCGGGAGCATACAATTTTGTGTTTTTACTTCCAGGAACTCTATTAAGTTCTCACAGTTAAGATCAGAGAAAAACTTTCTTATGATTCTGCCAAGAGGAGGGAAAAAATAACCATTTGAAATACACCAGAGCATTCTGTTCTTCTTAACAAGGGCTGCCCTCAAGAAAAACTGCTTTACTATAGCCTAATTTATTGGAGTTTTACCAAAGCCAAACTGACCTGGGGAGAAAGAAATATCTAGCTCTAGCTCCCTCTAGCTTTCCAAATTGGAAAATGGAAATCCTCAACTCAAGCCAGTCTTCTAGCCAATCCTTTGTCCCACCTAAAGTTTTGGGAGGATAAAAACACTTATGAAGTTCAAATTCAAGGGCACAGGGTTACTAAAAGGCTAAGACCTAATCATAGAACTATAAAATGCTTTCTGCATTCTCACTCAGTGTATTACTAAAGCTTCACAGTTCCTTTTAGCCAGTACATAATCTCCAGCTTTCAATAATTATAATAATAAATACTAAAAGGCATAAAACACAGTTTCAAGAGACAGATCAAGCATTAGAACCAGAGTTTAATACAGCAAAAATTTAGAGATTATTAGACAAACAATTTAAAATAACTATGATTAATATGTTAAGGTCTCTAATGAAAAAAAAAACACAAGAATAGTTGGGTAATATAAACAGTGAGATAAAGACTCTAAGGAAGAATAAAAAAATGCTAACACTGTAACAGAAAAGGAAAATGCCTCTTATAAATTTATAAATATACCAAACACAGCTGAAGAAGGCATCTCTGAATTTGAAGATATCTCAATAAAGTCTTCTTAATCAAAAAGCCAAGAAAATTGGGCTCCTGGGTGGCTCAGTCAGTTAAGCATCTGCCTTTGGCTTGGGTCATGGAACTAGGGTTTTGGGATCGAGTTATGCATCAGGCTCCCTGCTCAGCAGGGAGTCTGCTTCTCTCTCTGCCCCCTCCTTCCAGCTCATGCTATCTCTCTCAAATACATAAATAAAATCTTTAAAAAAAGCCAAGAAAACTGACTGAAAACAATGGAACAGAATATCCAAGAACAGTGGGAAAACTATGAAAGGTTAAATATATGAGTAGTAGGAATACCAGAAGGAGAATAGAAAAAAACACGATTAAAATAAATTTTTGAGGTAATAAGGACTGAGAATTCCCCCAAATTATTATCAGAAATCAAATCAGATCCAGGAAGCTAAGAGAATGCCAAACAGGATAACTGGAAGAAAACAAACAAACAAACAAACAAACAAAAATGTCTTGAAAGAATTGGGGCTGAGGGCAGAGAGAAGACCATTATCTATGGAGGGGAAAAGATAAGAATTGTATACCATTTCCCTGAGGAGCCATACAAGCAAGAAGAGAGCAAAATGAATATTTAAGATATATTGGAAGAAAAATTCACCAAGTCACAATTCTGTATCCTACAAAATTATCTTTCAAAGGTGAAGGAATAATAAAGACTTTCTCAGACAAATAAATATTAAGGAAATTCATTGTAATATCCCTTTCTCTCAAGAAATGTTAAAAAATATTTCTCAGAAAGAAGGAAAATAATATGGGCCAGATCATGGACCTACTTAAAAGAAGAACACTAGAGAAAGAAAAAGTGAAGGTAAAATAAACTCTTTCATTTTTCTAATAATCAATATACTAGGTAACAGTTTGTTCAAAATAATATCCACAATGTATTTAATAATTATAACATATGTAATTGAATGACAGCAGTGGTACAAGGGATTAGAGGGAGGAATTAGGCACACTTTGTTATATAAGGTACTTACACTACCTATGAAGTAGTATATTTGAATGTAGAAATAGAATAGTTGTACATGCAAAATTCAGGGCAATCACTAAAACAATTTTTAAAAAGAAGTATCACTGATATACTGATAAAAGAGAGAAGAAAGAATCATAAAATGTGTAATTAAAACCACAAAAGGCAGGGACACCTGGGTGGCTCAGTTGGTTAAGCTTCTGCCTTTGGCTCAAGTCATGATAGCAGAGTCCTGCAATAGAGTCCCACATCGGGATCCTTGCTCAGCTGGGAGCCTGCTCCTCCCTCTGCTTGCTCTGCCTGCTGCTACCCCTGCCTGTGCTCTCTCTCTGACAAATAAATAAATAAAATCTTTAAAAAACACAACAGGCAGAAAAAGTGAAAGACAAAAATAGGAACAAAGAAAAAGATATACCAGTAGAAAAGAGTAACACACATGGTAGACATTAATCCAACTATATTAACTACTACTTTTTAATTTAAATTTCAGTATAGTTAACATATAGTGTATATTTGCTTCAGATGAACAATATAGTGACTCACTGGTTCCATACATCACCCAGGATTCATCAGGATAAGTGCACTCCTTAATCCCCATCACCTATTTCACCCTTCCCCCCACTCACCTTTCCTCTGGTAACCATTATTTTGTTCTCAATAGTCAAGAGTCTGTTTCTTGGCCTCTCTCTTTGTTTCACTCTTTGTTTTTCCTTTGGTTGTTTGTTTTGTTACTTAAATTCCACATGAGAGAAATCATATGGTATTTATCTTTCTCTGACTGACTTATTTCACTTAGCATTATACTCTCTAACTCTTTCTATGTTGTTGCAAATGGCAAGATTTCATCCCTTTTTGTGGCTGAATAATATTCTATTCTCTCTCTCTCTCTCTCTATATATATATATATATATATATATTTATTTATATATACACACATAAGTATATGAGAATACACACACACACACACACACACACACACACACACACACACACACACACACACCCCATCTCATCTTTTTCCGTTGATCAACTGATGGACACTTAGGCTGCTTCCATAATTTGGCTGTTGTCCATAATGCTACTAAAACATAGAGGAACATGTATCCCTTTGAATACTGCTTTGTATTTGGGGGTAGGGGGAGAGATACCCAGTAGTGTGATTGCTGGATCATAGAGCACTTCTATTTTTAACTATTTGAGGAACATCCACACTGTTTTCCACAGTGGCTGCTCCAGTTTGCATTCCCACCAATGGTGCTAGAGGGTTGTCCTTTCTCTACATCCTTGCCAACACCTGTTGTTTCCTGTGTTTTAACTCTAGCCATTTTGACAGGTGTGAAGTGATACATTATTGTAGTTTTGATTTGCATCTACTTGAGGATAAATGATGTTGAACAACCTTTTCATGTGTCTGTTGGCCATCTGGATACCTTCTTTGGAGAAATGTCTGTTTATGTTTTCTGCTCATTTTTTTTTAATTAGGTTATTTGATTTTGGATCTTGAGTCTTTATAAATTTTGGATAGTAGCTCTTTATCAGATATGTCACTTGAAAATATCTTCTCCCACTGAGTAGGTTGTCTTTTAGTTTTGTTAATTGTTTCCTTCACTGTGCAAAAGCTTTTTATTTTGAGGTAGTCCCAATAGTTTGTTTTTGCTTTTTTTCCCCTTGCCTCAAGAAACATATCTAGTAAAAATGTTGCTATGGCCAATGTCAGAGACATTTCTACCTGAGTTCTCTTCTAGGGTTTTATGGTTTTAGGTCTCACATTTAGGTCTTTAATCCATTTTTATTTTGTTTATTTATTTATTTATTTATTTGTTTGTTTGTTTGTTTATTTATTGTGTAAAAAAGTGGTCTGGTTTCATTCTTTTGCATGTAGCTGACAAGTTTTCCCAATATCATTTGTTGAAAATATTCCTTTTTTTTCTATTGGATATTCTTTTCTGTTTTGTTGAAGATTAATTGACTACTTAATTTCAGGTTTATTTCTGCGTTTTCTTTTCTATTCCATTGATCTCTGTATTTATTTATTTTTTTTGCCAGTACCACACTGTTTTGATTACTACAGCTTTGTAATACAACTTGATGTCTGAAATTCAACAATTACTTTAAATGTCAGTGGTCTAAGTATAACAATAAAAAAAAGAGATTTTCAGAGTAGATCAAAACCCACGTCTCAACTGCATGTCTATAAGAAATCCACTTTAAATATAGACGCAATACATTAGAAGTAAAAGGATAAAGAAATATATACTAAGATACACTAATCAGAAGAAAGTTAGAGTAGCTATATTAATTTCAGACAGAGCAGACTTCAGAGCAAGAAAATTATAAGGAATAAAGATGGACATTACATAATGATAAAGAGGCCAATTCAGCAAAAAGGCATAATGACCTTTGATGTGCATGTCCCTAATAGCAGAGCATCAAGATACGTAAGGCAAAAACTGCTAGAATTGGAAGGAGAAATAGATGAAGTCACTATTACAATAGGAAATTCAACACCCTTTATCAGTAATAAACAGATCCATCAGGCAGAAAATCAGTAAGGACAGAGTTAACCTGAACAGCATAACTAGATATAATTAACATACATACACTCATACATGATACGATGTGCATTCTTCTTAAGCTCAAGTGGAATATTCACCATGATAGACCACATTCTGGGTCATAAGAAACACCATACCAAATTTAAGGAAATAGACGTCATACAATATATGTGTTTAGACAAGAATGGAATTAAACCAGAACTGAAAACAGAAAGATAACTGGAAATTCTAAAAACACTTGGAGATTAACAGAATATTTCTAAATAAAACATAGGTCAAAAAAGAAATACCAAGAGAAATTTAAAAATATTTAACCTAATAAAAATGAAAACACAACTTATCAAAAATTGTGGGATGTAGTGAAAACAGTGCTTGCAGGAAAGTATGTAAAATTGATTGCATATATTACAAAACAAGAAACAGCTAAAATCAGTAATTTAACTTTCCAGTTTAAGAAACTAGAAACAAGAATAAATTAATTCCAAAATAAGGAGAAGAAAAGTTTTCAGCAGAAATTAGTGAAATTGGAAACAGGAAATCATTAGAGAAAAATTGAAGAAACCCAGAGTTGACTATCTAGAAAGATCAATGCAATTTACAAAAGTTTAACCAAATTAAGAAAGGCGAATACTCAAATTACTAATCTCATAAGTGAAAGGGGCAGCTTCACCAAAAAATTGTGTGAAGTTTTAAAAGACAATAAATACTATCAACAATGCTATGGCCATACATTCAATAACTTAGACTAAAAAGACCAATTCTGTTAAAGACAGAATCAACCAAACCTTGCACAAGAACTACACAGTCTGAAAAGACCTCTATCAAAAACAAATCAATCTTTCAAAACAGAAAGTACCAGGGCCAAATGGCTTTACTATTGAATTTGACCCAAAATTCAGGGTAGAAGTTTTATCAATTCTCTACACTCTCTTTCATATGTAGAAGAAGAGGGATTACTTCCTAACTCATCTTAGAGACCAAGATTATTGTAATAGCAAGACCAAACAAAACATTATAAGAAAAGAAAACTAAAGAGCAATAACTCTGATGAACATAATTGCAAAAATCCTCAACAAAATATAAAATAAAATCTAACAATGTATAAAAGAATTATACATCATGACCAACAGGAATTTATTCCAGTGAAGGAAGGTTGGCTCAATATTCAAAATCGATTAATGTAAGGCATTACATCAATAAGCACATGATTGCATCAATAAATGTAGAAAAATCATTTGGCAAAACCGAATGCCCATTCAAAAAAAAAAAAAACCAAAAAACCTCTCAATAAACTAGAAATAAAGGGGGACTTTCTCAACATACAAAGAATATCTAAAAAACTCAACAGTTAGCATCATGCTTGAAAGTAAGAAACTTAGCTTTCCCACTAAGGTCAGGAATAAGGCAAAGATGTCCTCATTCACCACTCTTTTCAACATCACATTGGAAGACCTAGACCTAGCTAATGTAATAAAACAAGAAAAGTAAATAAAGGTATACAGATTAGGAGGAAGAAATAAAACTTCATTCACAGATGATATGGATTTCTATGTAGAAAATCTGAAAGAATTGACAAGAAATTCCTGGAACTAAAAAGCAATTATAGCAAGGTTTCAGAATAAGCTTAATATATAAAAGTCAATCTGTGTCCTATATACCAGCAATTAGCAAGTGGCATTTGAAATGAAAACCACAATATCATTAACATTATATTATCAACCCCAAAATGAAATATTTAGGTCTAAATATATCAAAATATGTACAAAGTTTACATGAAAAAAACTCCCAAACTCTGATGAACAAAATCAAAGAACTAAACAAATAGACACTCCATGTTTATGAATAGGAAGACAGTATTGTTAAGATGTCAGTTATTTCCAACTTGATCTATAGGTTCAATGCAATTCCAATCAAAATCCCAACAAGTCATTTTCTGGGGTATTGACAAATTGATTATAAAATGTATATGCAAAGACAAAAAAAAAACAGAATAGCCAACAAAATATTGAAAAAAAAAAGGTGGAGGATGAACACTACCCAACTTCAGAAATTAATATAAAGGTACAGTAACCAAGACAGTTTGGTATTAGTGTAAAGAATAGACAAATAGATCAATGGAATAGAGAGCCCAGAAATAAACCCACAAAAATATAATCAGCTGTTGTTTGACAAAGGAACAAAAACAATACAGTAGAGAGAAGGTAGTCTTTTCAATAAATGGTACTGAAATAAATGAATATCCACATGCAAAAAAAAATTAATCTAGACTCAGACCATGCATCCTTCACAAAAATCCACAAAAAAATAATCAGATCTAGTTGTAAAATGCAAAAGTGTAAGGCTTCTAGAAGATAATAAGCAAACATTTTGGTGACATTGGGTTTGGCAATTACTTTTAAAATACATTATCAAAGATACAATCTGTGAAAGAAATAATTTATAAACTGGACTTCGTTAAAATTAAACACTTTGCTTGGGGAAAGACACTGCCAGGAGAAATAGAATATAAGCCACACACTGGAAATACTGCAAAAAAGTTCAAAAGACATAGGGGGTGGGGCAATAGGTGAGCCTGGTGGTGGGTATTAAGGTGGGCATGTATTGCATGGAGCACTGGGTGTGGTGCATAAACCATGAATCTTGGAACACTGAAAAATAAAATAAAATTAAATTAAATAAGGAAAGGAATGACCTTTACAGTCATAATATCCAAGTTCAAGTCCTTGCTCTATTACTTATGACCCATGTGACCTGAGGAGAGTGGTAAAATCTCTCAGCCTCTGCTTTGTCATCTCTCAACAACATTATGTGAAAACCTTTCTTCACAGAAGCACTGATGAGATCAGAGCATCCAGCCCTTACATAAATTGGAAGTTGCTACATCAATGCCACAAAAGTATTTTTAAGCAGTTATTCAATAGAAAGAGGAAACTTTAATTGCACTTTATGTTTCAAAAAATAAATACAGACCTATTTTAAGTTAAAAAAAGACATATCTGATTAAGTACTATTATACAAACTATACAAAGAACTCTTTAAAATTCAACAATAAGTAAATGCTGAACCTGATTTAAAAATGGGCTAAATATGAACAGACAGCTTACAGAAAAGATATACGGGTGGCAAATAAGCTTGTGAAATAATGGCCACTATTACATGTAATTAGAGAAATGAAAATTAAAACAACAATGGGATAATTAACTGCAAAATTTTCTATTCTGCTTCCTTAAGATGTATGCATACATAGGGTACCTTATGGGAAGCTAACCGGTTAGCCCATCCTTACTTTTCACTAGTTGCCCTGATACAACCTCTGCTACCATTGCCTCCACTGCATGAACCCTGGGTGACTCACAGAAACCAGTAGACAGCCTGGACTCTCCAAATATTTTTTTTTAATATACCTGTGTCAATAAAGATTTTGACATGTCTTCTCAGTAAAAAAAAAAAAAATAGGATATCACTACCCACTTATTAGAATGGCAAAACTCAAAAGCATTGATAACACCAAATCCCAGGGAGGATATGGAGAAACAGGAACTCTTTCATCGCTGGTTTGAATGCAAAATGGTAAAACAACTTTAGAAGACACTTTGGCAGTTCTTACAAAACTAAACATACTGTTATCATACAATCCAGCAATCATGCTCTTTGATATTTACCCAAATTAAAAGAAGGAACAAAGATGCCTTTCAGTATCTAAATGGATAAATAAGATTGTGGAACATCCAGTCAAGGGAATATTATTCAGCAATAAAAAGAAATCACCTATCACCTGTAAAAAGAGTGGGGAAAAAAAACGTAAATGTATATTACTGGTGAAGGAATCCAATCTGAAAAGGATATACTCACTACATTTCAACTATGTGTCATTCTATAAAACACAAAACTACAGAGACAATAAAAATATCAGTTTTTGTCAGGGGTTAGGGAGGAGAGAAGGATTAAGAGGTAGAGCACAGAGGATTTTTAGGGCAGTGATAGCAGATATATGTCATTTACTTTTGTCAAAACCCATAGGATGTACACCAAGAGTGAATCCTAGTGTGGGTTTTTAGTGATAAATATGTGTCAATGAACCATCATAGATTGTAACAAATATACCACTTTAGTGATGGAGGTTGAAAGTAGGAAAGGCTGTCCATGTAAAGGTGCATGGGATATATGAGAACACTCTGGGTTTTCTGATCAATTTTACTGTGAAAAGAAAACACTAAAATATTCTATTAAAAAACTTCAAAAATAATCATTTTAGGCAAAGAGAATAGCAAGAACTAATATCCCCTGAGTTTCTACAAATTTAGTATGTTCAAAAAATAGAAAGCCTGTGAGGGTTGAACAGGAAAATGAGTAGTGATTGGTGGTTCAAATAATAGAGGGTACAGTTCTAATAGTGTCACTTAGATTAGCACTTGATATTGCAAAGCAGACGTAGATCTTAATTGATCTGGGTCTGCAAATACAAATGTAACAAATTGGCCAACTTTGTTTTTTATCATTTTTGAGTACCTAGTAGATAAAAAGTATATTTCTGGGTCTAGGAAAAGTTAACAAAAAATATGAGTAATATAGTCTTTATTCTCATGGAGGGAAAATACTAGTACAATACAAGATATACAAATAAAATGGATTTTAAAAAAGACATAGTTATGAAAGTGGTGAAAATGGAATACTCTGAGATTCAAGAGAAAGAATTTACATATTCATTTATTATACAAATTTCTTGAAGAATTACTGTGTGCCAGACATTATTTTAGGCTCTGAGGATGATCACTGAATGAAACAGAAGTATTTATTATCACAAAGAGGGTATTCTCCTTAGGGGGACAGACAATACACAATAAGTTTAATAAATGAATACACTTTATAGTATGTAGGAACTTAACAAATGCTGTGGAAATAGAACCATGTAAAGGATATTAGAAGGTTTAATGGCATGTGTGCGGTGGAAGCGAGTGAAATTTTAAATAGCTATTTAGGTTAAGTTTCACAGCAAAGGTGACACATTAACACAGAATTGAAACAAAGTGAACTTTTGAGATATCTGTTGGAAGAATATGCAAAGGAGAGAAAACAGCATTTGACTTACTAATGAAACAACAAAGTCTTCCCTGTTATTATCAGAAATAAGACAAAGATTAGGTGCCTGAGTGGCTCAGTCAGTTTAGTGTCTGCATTTGGCTCAGGTCATGATCTCAGCATCCAGGGATTGAGTCCCCTGTTTGGCTTTCTGCTCAGAGGAGAGTCTGCTTCTCTCTCTCCTTCTGCCCTTGCCCTTGATTTTGCTTTCACTGTCTCTCTCGAATAAATAAAATCTTAAAAAAAAAGAAATAAGATAAAGATGCTGTTTATCTCTACTACTATTTAATATCACAGGTGTACCTTATTGTACTTGTTTTATTATACTTCATAGATAGTGCATATTTTACAAATTGAAGATTTGTGGCAACTCTTCATCCAGCAAGTCTATTGGTGCCATTTTCCCAACAACATTCGCTCAATTTGCTTGTCTGTGTCACATTTGGGTAATTCTCTCACACTATTTCAAAACTTTTCATCTTTATTATATGTGCTATGGTGGTCTGTGTTCAATAATCTTTGATTTTACTATTGTACTTGCTTTATGATGCCACAAACTACATCTATATAAGATGGTGGAGTTAACAAATGTTGTGTGTGTTCTGTTTCACCAACTTGTCATTCCCTCATCTTTCTCTTTCTTCTCTTTAAACCTTCTAATATCCTTCGTGTGGCTCTATTTCCACAACATTTGTCAACTTCCAACATTCCCTGAGACATAACACTATTGAGATTAGACCAATTAAAAACCCTACAATTACCTCTAAATATTCAAGTGAAAGGAAAAAATGAACATCTCTCCCTTTAAATTAAAAGCTAGAAATGATTAAGTTTAGTGATGTTGGCATGCTGAAAGCCAAGATGAGCTAAAATCTAGGTCTTTTGAGCCAAACAGCCAAGTTGTGAATGGAAAGGAAAAGTTGTTGAAGGAAACTTAAAAATGCACTCTCGCGAATATACAAATGGTAAGAAGGTGATACAGTCTTATTGCTGATATGGGAAAAGATTTAGTTGTCTGGGTGGAAGATTGACCACCCAAACATTTCCCTAAGCCAAAACCTAATCCAGAACTCTTTACAATTCTATGAAGGCGAAAGAGGTGAAGACACTGAAGAAGAAAAGCTTGAAGCTAACAGAGATTAGTTTGTGAGGTTTAAAGAAAAAAGCTGTCTCCATAATATAAAAGTGCAAGATAAAGTGCTGTTGTAGAAGCTGCACAAGGTATCCAAAAGATCTAGTGAAGACAATTAATAAAGGTGGCTACACTGAACAACAGATTTTCAAAGTAGGCAAAACAGCTTTATATTGGAAGCAGATACCACTTAGGATTTTCACAGTTAAAAGTAAATGCCTGTCTTCAAAGTTTCAAAGGACATGCTGACTCTTTTGTTAGGGGCTAATGCAGCTGGTGACTTTAAGTTGAAGCCAATACTCTTTGACAACTGAAAATCTTAGGGTCCTTAGGAATTATGCTAAATCTACTCTGTCTGTGCTCTATAAATGGAAAAACAAAACCAAGATGACAGCATATCTGTTTACAACATTGCTTATTGAATATTTTAAACTCACTGTTGAGATCTACTTCTCTGAAAAAAAAAGATTTCTTTCAAAATATTTCTGTTCATTGATAATGCACCTGGCCACCCAAGAGCTATGATGGATATGAGCAACAAGATTAATATTGTTTTCATGTATACTAACAAAACAGACATTCAGAAGTCCATCAATCAAGAAGTAATTTTGACTTTCAAGTCTTATTATTTAAGAAATAATAGAAGAAATTTTGTAAAGTTCTATCTGTTATAGATAGTGATTCCCCTCACAGATCTTGGAAAAGTCAACTGAAACCTCTGGAAATGATTTGCCATTCTTAATACCATTAAAACATTGGTGATTCATAGGAAGAGGTCAAAGTCTTAACATTATCAGAAATTTGGGGAACTGACTCTTGGTGAAGATGCTATGAAGATTTTTGAAATGACAATGAAAGATTTAGAATACCACATAAACTTATTTGATAAAGAAGCAACAGGGTTTAAAAGGATTGACTCCAATTTTGAAAGAAGTTCTACTGTGGGTAAAATGCTGTCAAACAGTATCGCATGCTAAAAAAAAAAAAAAGATTGTATGCTGAGAAATTCTTCATAAAAGGAAGTCAACCAATGTGGCAAACTTTATTGTTGTCTTTTTTTTATTGTTGTCTTATTTTAAGAAATTGCTACAGCTACCCCAACCTTCAGCAGCCACCATCCTGATCAGTCAGTAGCCATCAACACTGAGGCAAGACCTTCTGTCAGTAAAAACTTAACAACTCACCCTAGAAGGTATTATGCTAAGTGAAATACATCAGAGACAAAAAGACAAATACCATATGACTTCACTTATATATGGAGTTTAAAAAACAAAATAAATAAACAAATGAATGAAAAGACACACAGACCATTAAATTTGTAGGAAAAAAACTGGTAGCTACCAGAAAGGCAGGGGATTGGAATGATGGACAGAATAGGTAAAGGGGAATAGAAGGTACAGACTTCTATTTATAAAATAAATAAGTTGCAGAGACAAAAAGTACAGCATAGGGGACATGGTCAATAATTTTATGGTAAGTTTATATGATAATAGATGATAACTACACTTATCTTGGTGAACATTTTATGATGTATATCATTGTCAAATTAGTACACCTGAAACTAGTATAATATTGTATGTCAACTATAATACTTTAATAGTGTAGTATAGTATAGTACAGTATAGCATGGTATACTTTAATAGATTGAGTCACTGAAAGCACAGACAATGGCTTGCATTATTTGGACATAAATCATTTTGAAATTCAGGTATGTACATTTTTAAAGGTTTATTTAAGGTTCCTGTGTGCTCAGTTAAGCATCTGTCTTTGGCTCTGGTCATGATCCCAGGGTCCTTGGATAGAGCTCTGCATGGGGCTCCCTGCTCGTGGGGAGCTTGCTTCTCCCTCTGCCCATACTCCAGCTTTGCTCTTGCTCAGTGGGGTGAGGGCAGAGGGAGAGGGAGAGAATCTCACAGAGTCTCCTCACTGGCACAGAGACCGTAGTGGGGCTTGATCTCACAACCCTGAGATGATAACCTGAGCTGAAATCAAAAGCCAGACCCTCAACTGGCTGAGCCACCCAGGTTCCTCTATACATTTTTTTAAACAAAATGCTATTGCACACTTAATAGACTATAATATAAGGTAAACACAACTTTTTTTTTTATTTCACAGAGGGAGAGAGATCCCAAGGAGGCAGAGAGACAGGCAGAGAGAGAGGGGGAAGCAGGCTCCCTGCTCAGCAGAGAGCCCGATGCGGGCCTCGATCCCAGGACCCTGAGATCATGACCTGAGCCGAAAGCAGAGGCTTTAACCCACTGAGCCACCCAGGTGCCCAAATATAACTTTTATATGCACTGGGAAACCAAAAAGTTATTTGACTAATGTTTTTCAATATTTGCTTTATAGAAGTGTCCTGGAACCAAATCCAAAATATCTCTGAGATATGTCTATAGGTTGCAGCTGTTAGTCATTTCAATAAAAGAAGAGAAAACAACTAAAGTATACAAATCAAAAAGGAAAATTTTATTTAACCCAATTTATAAATGATATGGCTACATATCTAAAAAACTAAAAGAATATGTTGAAAAACTGCTTCAACAAATAGGAGAATTAATAAATTATTAGATAATACAATTAATTTATAAAAATAAATATTCATGAATAAAATTTCAAAAAACAATTTGAAGATGTAAAGGAAAGGAATATCCAATTAAAAAAATAAAATTTAAAATCAGCTATAAATAGCTAATTTCAGGATGAGGGCAAAATATACAATCTGTGCCTGGATCATCATTTAGTGCCAGAAATCAAGTGCTTAAAAGAAAAAAAAATCTTAACAATGATATGAATATATCAAAGAAATGTAGAAGCCAACTGAAAAAAGAGCTTCCAAAGGCCAAAGCCATAACAATTTGGGCAACTAAAGTAGTATTGAATAACTGAAAATATGAAATAACCCAAACTATAAAAAATACTTTAATCTATATGGATATAAGTAAAAATTGAATAAATTATTAAGGAAGAAGAAACAAATCTTCAGTGAGTAAGAATTTCAAGTAATTTATGGAGATTATACCCCACAAAGAGGTGGGAACATAAATCTCCACTCCGTAAATGAGGAATCCACATATCAACTTCTTTCCAAAGAGTATATTATGGATGGGGGAAAAAGAGTAACTTTACAGTGAAAAAAAAAAACTGACAAACACTACCTTAGCCAGATGATCAATGTTAACATCATTAGTGATAAGTCAATTATGTTGACAATATGTACCCTTAATATAATGTGATGAAAATAGCTTTTTATTTCTGTGATGTTCCTCCACAAAGCATATAACCACAGTCTATTCATGAGAAAAACATCATGCAAATTGAGGAACATTCTACATGTATGTGACAAGTACTTCCAAAAATTCTCAAGGTCATCAAAAATCACTAATGTCTGGGTCCCTGAGTGGCTCAGTTGGTTGGGCATCTGCCTTCAGCTTGGGTCATGATCTTATGGTCCTGGGGTCAAGTCCCAGGTAGGGCTCCCTGCTCTGCAGGGAGTCTGCTTCTATCTCTGCCCCTCCCCCACTCAATCTTTCTCTCTTTCAAATAAATAAAATCTTTAACATAGTGCTAGAAGTCCTAGCATCAGCAATCAAACAACAAAAATAAAAAAGCATCCAAAGTGGGAAAGAATAAATCAAGCTCTCTATCTTCATAGATGACATGACACTTTTTGTGGAAAACCCAAAAAACTCTACCCCTCAATTATTAGAACTCAGAGAAATTCAGCAATGTGGCAGGGTACATAATCAATGCACATAAATCAGTTGTTTTCCTATACACTAACAATGTAACTGTGGAAAGAGAAATTAAGGAATCAATTCCATTTACAAGAGCAACAAAAACCATAAGATACCTAGGAATAAACCTAACCAAAGAGGTAAAGGATCTATACTCTAGAAACTATAGAACACTTATGAAAGAAATTAAGGAAGACACAAAAAAAATGGAAAAACATTCCATGTGCATGGATTGGAAGAATAAACATTGTTAAAATATCTATCCTTCCCAGAACCATCTACATTTTCAATGTCATCCCTATTAAAATAATATTGTTATTTTTCAAGGAGCTGGAAAAAACAATCCTAAAATTTGTATGGAACCAGAAAAGACCCTGAATTGCCAAGGAAATGTTGAAAAAGAAAACCAAAGCTGGGGGCATCACAATGCATGAGTTGGGGCACACCAGAGCTGGGCTCCTCTAACAACCACCATGATCAACATCCACAGTGAGTCGTCTGAGCCCAACCACATCATCTGATCCCTGTTCAACACAATCTTCGTGAACTTGTGGCACCTGGACTTTTTGACATTGGCCTACTCAATGAAGTCTAGGGACATGATGATGGTAGGTGACATGAATGGAGCCAGTGGAAGAGAACACTTCAATTACATTAAGAGTGATATCTCCACCATAATCTGAGGGAATTAGACTTGCATTTGTTGAGGAAATTGTAATGGCATCACTGAGGCAGTTGCCCTGCAAGACATTGCTAATTTTTCTCAGGACCCTCCCCTACAACTTATCTTTACTTCTAGACTTAACTAGACTCAAGTCCCAACTGGTCCCTAAAGTTAAGATACAAATTGTGACCCATGAAATTGCGTGTCACAAACTAAAAGAACTACTTGAGTTTTCTAATTTATACAGACAGATCTCAGGGACATGTATGAGAATTGATAGGAAAATTGAAGGTGTGGAATAATGATGGAACAAACCTAATGTTGGATCAGGAAAAAAAAATATTAAGATGGGCTCACCAAGCAGAAATTCTGCATTTAATATAGCTCAGGGAGTTAGGAAGGGATTTAATAGTTTATTTGATTGGCTGAAACATGAATAAAAAATGACCCACGATGAGAATTAGAAAAGCCAAACCTGTGGAAAGAGCCCAGATGCCCTTCAACAGATGAATGGATAAAGAAGATATGGTCCCTATATACAATGGAATACTAGGCAGCCATCATAAAAGATGAACACCCAACTTTTGTATCAACATGGATGGGTCTGGAGGATATTATGCTGAGTGAAATAATTCAAGCAGAGAAAGTCAATTATCATATGGTTTCCACTTACTTGTGGAACGTAAGGAATAAAATGGAGGACACTAGAAGAGGAAAGGAAAAGTGAATTAGGGTAAATCAGAGGGGGGGAAGAAAGATGAGAGACTGTGGACTCTGAGAAACAAACTGATAGTTATAGAGGGGAGGGTGGAGGGGGGATGGGTGAGCCTGGTGGTGGGTATTAAGGAGGGCATGTATTGCATGAAGCACTGGGTATGGTGCATAAGCAATGAATCTTGGATCACTGAAAAAATAAAGGAAAAAAAATAAACTTAAAAAAAAAGAAAAGCCAAACCTGCCTTTTTTTAATGTAGAGGAAAGGATTCTAAGCCTTAGGGAGATTGAAATGTTAGAGTGGGTATGTCATTTAAGACCTATTCACCAACACAGGGAAGGTTCAGAAGAAATACCTTTCACCTTTCACCACAAATTAAAAAAATAAATTTCTGAGGGGAGCCCAAGCATCCTTAAAGAGCTCTATAATTGCTTTTCTATGTAAGCAAGACTTTTTCAAAGACCATAGTCACTAAATTGGCAAATCTAAGTACAATAAATAACTGCATGCCAGATTGCAAGACCCAAGAAGCAGCACTCAGCCACCAAAGGCAAGGTGAGTATAGTTGTTACAATGAACACTAGAATCAAAGCAGCAGTCATGCAGACCTATGCCATTGGGTAATTGATCATGGTGATTGTGAAAGTAAAATAGATAAGAAGACTTCTAATTTTTTTGTTTTTTAAATTTACTTATTTATTATTTTTAATTTTTTTTATTTATATTCAGTTTAGTTAACATACACTGTATCATTTGTTTCAGGGGTAAAATTTAGTGATTCATTAGTTGCATATAACACCCAGTGCTCATTACATCAAGTACCCTCCTTAATGCCCATCACCCAATTACTCTATCCCCCCACCCACCTCACCTCCAGCACCCCTTAGTTTGTTCCCTATAGTTAAGAGTCTCTTAAATTCTTATTTCATCTGTATAAGCAGAAAAGTCCTAGGTGAAGTGAAAAAAGTCTAAGTTGGATCATACAAAGAGTCATGGATCCTTAATCACTTTCCAGTCTTGAGATAGTTTACATACCAGTATTCTTTGAATGAAGGAGAAATCAGACCCACTTAAGGAAGAACTCCAATACGCTACCAAAATTTTACAGTTACTCTTTTTCCCAGCCTTCTCCAAAGGCACCAATTGTCTTGTACCAGAGTAACTCTATAATGGAAAAAGAAATAGCAGGCTTTTTAGGGACTACCAGACCCTTGCTGTCAAATGACACTAATTTGAGGACACCCAAAACACCACTGTATTTAACCATTCAGAGTAGGGATTCATTAAGGTCAGATGATTAGTGAAGTTTTAGTTCAGATCTCACAGTGGGCTCAATGGGTCCCGATCCCCATGCTGTGGTTATAATCCCACAAGATACATAATTGGAATAGATATACTCAACAGCTGGAAGAATCCTTACTTTGGTTCCCTGATCTGTGGAGTGAGGACTATTATGGTGGATTAAGCCAAATGGAAGCCATTAGAACTTCCTCTACCTAACAAAACTGTAAACTCTAAACAATAGCACTTTCCTGGAAAAAATTTGCAGAGATAAATGCCAAGACTTGAAAGACTTGGAGACCTGAAAGATGCAGGGGTGGAAGTTCCCATCACATCCCAATTCAATTATCTTATTTGGCCTAAGCAAAAGTCAGATGGAACTTGGAGAACAACAGTGGATTATTATAAATTTAGCAGGTGGTGACTCCAATTGCAGCTTTGGTACCAGATGCGGCTTTACTGCTTGGGGAAATTAATGCATCCCCTGGTGTCTGGTTTTCAGCTACTGATTTGTCAAATAACTTTTTATACATCTCTGTCCATATAGTCTACCAGAAACAGTTTGCTTTTAACTGACAAGACCTGTCATATACCTTTATGTCCTATTTGGAGGAATATAGCAACTCTCTAGCCTTATGTCATAATTTAGTTCACAGGGATCTTGATCACCTTCTCTTCAAACAGGATGTCACACTCATCCATTACATTGATGACATTTTAATTATTGGACATAGTTATCAAGAATTAGCTTCTACTATCGACTTAATGGTAAGACATTTGCATGTCAGAGGGTGGAGAATAAATCTGACAAGATTTCAGTCATTCTACCTCAGTAAATATCTATGGCAGTGGTGTATGGGACATGTTGAGATATTCTTTTTAAGGTGAATGCTATAGACAATGTTTTGCCTCCCCACCCCATTCAAATTTTGAAACCTAATCTTCAGTGTGTTGGTATGTGGAGATGATATCATTGGGAGGTGATTAGGTCATGAGGGTGAAGCCTCATAAATGGGATTACTGTCCTTATAAAAGAAATCCCAGACAACTTCCTTGTGCCTTCCACTGTGTGTGGACACAGAGAGAAAACGGCTGACTGTGAAATAGAAAGCAGGTCTCAATAGACACTAAATCTGCTAGCATCTTGATCTTGGACTTCTCTGCCTCCAGAACTGTGGGAAATAAATCTATGTTTTTTATAAGACACTCAGTCTATGGTATTCTGTTATAGTTGCCCAAACTAAGACACTGAAGGATAAGTTGCTCTATATGGCCCTTCCTACAGCCAAAAAGGGGATACAATGTCTGGTGGGCTTCTTTGGATTTTGAGGGCATCATGTTCCCCATTTAGTTATTTTACTCTGCCTCATTGACCAATGTACTTGAAAAGCTGCTAGATTTGGCTAGAGCTCAGAAAAGAAAAGGTTGTAACAGGTCCATGCTTCTGTGAAAGCTGCTCTGCTAGTTCGGTCATATGATCCAATATACCCAGTAGAGTTTGAAGTGTAAGTGGCAGATAGGGATGCTTTTTGGAACCTTTAGCAGGCTCCTATAGGTGAATTATGGCACAGATCCTCAGGATTTCAGAGCAAAGTTTGCCATACTCAGTGGATAACTACTCTTCCTTTTGGAAAAAAAGCTCTTGACCTGCTACTAGATCTTAATAGACACTGATTGCTTAACTAGGACTCAACAAGTTACCATTCAAATTTAGCTTCCCATTATGAGCTGGGTGTTATCTGACCCACCAAGCCATAAATCTGGATATGCACAGCAGCATTCCATCATCAAATGGAAATCATATAAATGATTGGCCTGAGCACATTAGCCTTATGTAAATAACATGAGGCACATGTAAATAACATGAGGTGGCCCAAATGAACATGATTCCATCCCTGCTATAGTCTTTTCTCTCCCAGTCCACATCTATGCCTTAATGGAGGGTTACCTACAATCAGCTGCCAGAGGATATAAAAATAGAGACTGATTTACAAATAGTTCTGCATGATATACAAGTACTCCCCTAACGTGGACAGTTTTGGCATGATATCCCATCTCTGGGACATCCCTGAAGAACAGTGGCAGAAGGAAATTCTCCAATAGGGCAGAATTTTGAGCACTGCACTTGACTGTTCACTTTGCATAGAAGGAGAACTGGCCAGATGTGTGTTTATATGTTGACTCATTGGCTGTGGACAATGGTGAATGTCCACATGGTGAATTGGCTGAATGATGAGTTAGGTGAAAGGAACATGACTGAAAAATTGGTGACAAGGGATTTTGGTGGAAAAGTATATGGATATAGCTCTTTGAATGGGGAAAAGAACAAAGATATGTGTGTTGCATGTGAATGTTCACCAAAAGGTGACCTCAGAAAAGGAGGATTTTAATAGTTCAGTTGATAGTGTCATTCATTCTATGAGTATCAGACCAGCTCTTTTTCCAACTACACCTGTCATTGCCCAATTGGACCCAATAGTAAAGTGGATATGACAACAAGCTTAGAAGGATATTCATGGGCTCAGCAACATGGACTTTCATACACCAAGGCCAACCTGGCCATGGCCATTGCTGGGTGTCCAAACTGCCAGCAACAGAAACCATCACTGACTCCCAAATATATGGCATCATGCCCCAGGGTAATAGCCAGCTACCTCCTAGCAGATTGATCGCATTGATTTGCTTTCATCATGAAGGAACAGTGTTTTGTTTTTACAAAAATATACACTTACTATGGATATGGATTTGACTTCCCTGTATGCAATTTTTTGCCGAAACTACCATCCATGGACTTACATAATACCTTATCCATCACTATATTGTTCTAAATAACATTGCGATCAAGGAACTCACTCCCCAGCAAAAAGAGTATGGCAATGATACATGTTCATGGAATTCACTGGTCTTACAGTGTCCATGACCATCTTGAAGCAGCTGCCAGTATAATTGTAGAACAGCCATTTGAAGCCTCAGTAACAGCACCAGCAATGTGGCAATACCTTGGAGGGCTGAGGCAAGGCTCTCCAGAATGGTGTATATCTTCTGAATTGGCATCCAATATATGGTGCTGTATTTTTCATAGCCAGGATACATGGCTACAGGAATCAAGTGATAGAAATGGTAGTGGCACCACTCACTATTACTCCTAGTGACCCACTGGCAAAATTTTTGGTTTTTGAGGCCATGATCATATGCTGTGCTGGCCTAGATGCCTTAACTCCACAGGGAGGAATGCTTCCACCAGTAGACACAACAATGATTCAATTGACCTAGAAGTTGAATCTGGTCACTTTGGGATCCCCATGTTTCTGGATCAATAGTCAAAGAAGGGAGTAACTTTTGTATGGAATGACTGATCCTGATTACCAAGAAGGAATTGAACTACTACTCTACAATGGACATAAGGAAGACTATGTCTGGAATAGAGGCGATCCTTAAGGGATCACCTTAAGGTTAGTGTTACCATGCCCTGTAATTAAGGTGGATAGAAAACTACTGTCAATGAAGGTTTGGTTTATCTCAACAGATTAAGAATCATGGCCAACTGAGGTGCTTGCTAGGATACAAGATAAAGGATAATGGAATGCAAAATGGGTAATGGAAGGAAGTAGTTATAAATACCAGCTAAAGCCACATGATCAGTTACAGAAATGAGGACTGTAATTGTCATGTGTCTATCTTCCTTATTGTGTTATGAATATGTTTGTATGCATGTGTTTCTGTGTGTGTATTTTGCAAATTTCTCTCCTCCCTTATTCCTTCATTCTGCAACATAAGATGTATTGACTTAATACTCTAGTATTTAAGTATTAACTTTATGATTATATTTAAGTTTCAGGATATGAAGTGAAAGAGAAGACATCACTCAAGATATTTATCTCCTTTCCTGGATAATGGGTGATTCTATTTTTATTTGTACACAGAATTCTTGTATCATGTTAGATGGAAGTATTATCTTGTTATTATCTTTATTTGGACATTAAATATGGTTTAAGGCAATAGATATGGATACCAAATTGACAAGAAGTGGATTTGTGAGGCTTAATTTTATGTGTCAGTGTGATAGGCCATGGTAAATTTTATGATGAAAAACTCCTGGAAGAGTTGCTTTGGGCATATATGATGATGAATTCAGATTTAGGTAAGTATTGGTAGAATATAAACATAGAAATATTTACCATAACTCTGATAATAAAGATCTGAACCTTAGGGAATATTGTCATTAGACATATAAAAATTTTGTATGTAGAGATAATAATTGAAATCATGTGGGTATATGAAATAACAGAACGAGGGTGAGATCCATATATATATATATATATATATATATATATATATACACACATCAAACAGATATACAATATATACATATATGCACAAGCACACACATATATATAAAGACATACACACATATACAAGCACATATATATGGATATATTACATCACATGTTAGTATACATTATATGCATATATAATATATGTATATATAACATATATTTGCATATAGCTCTTGTATATATATTATATATATCATATGCATAATGCTATATACACAGTACATATATAAAAACACATGTATAATATATATGTTATATATACATATATATATATAAAGCTGTGAATTACCTATAGTATGTAAGAATAAATAGCAAATAAAATACCTGTCCATATGCTATTATGAAGAATATAGACCATTTTACTTATGTAGCATTCCTTTGCCTTAATAGAAAACACTACCTGAAAATGTGGCATGAATCTAAGTTACAACCAACATTGCAACACAAGCCCTTTGAAAACCAAGCAAAATTTGAGGCACCTGACTGGTTTAGTAAGTAAAATATGCCACTCTCAATCTCAGGGTTGTGAGGTCAAGCCCTACGTTGGGCATAAATCTTACTTAATAAATAAATAAAATTTTTAAAGATGGAAAACAAGCAAAATTTATGTTGTTAAAAAGAAATGCAGGCAAATATAATTCTCAAAGCAAACAATTATTATTACTAATAAGAACAATTAATATATTTGTTAATTGTTATTCACATCTGCAGGAATCAGCCACTTTCAGTTTTAATCTAGGACAAATATAAATATCCATGAAGACTACAGTTACACAAATATATTTACAGATTCTACAGTGATTGGAATCATGAAATTAGTGGCACTCAGCTTCTTTAACTCTGTAGACATATGTTTCTATCAATCAGCTTTCTGAAAAATTCATGGTTACACTTTACCCAGATTGCCCCACTGTTTAGAAGAAGGCTATTTAAATAAATTAGCGTTCAGTTTCAACACTTTAAGGCATACTCTGAACTGGGTGAAATATCTATGTTAGTACATTATTTTATGCAACTTGTCTCTGGAAAGTATTCACCCAATCATCCTGTTCTTTACAGAGAGTCTAGAAAAAAATTGGATGCTCTGTAGAGAACAGAGTAAGAACCAGTGCTATTCACATTACCTGTGTTTATTCTAATTAGTTCAGATGCTGATAAAAAATAGTATGTTAATTGTACTTTCAGATACACAAAAATTGAATGTAAAGAAAGATGACTTCTGGGGGCACCTGGGTGGCTCAGTCAAGCATCTGACTCTCGGTTTCAGATAAGGTCACACACACTCTCAGGGTCATGAGATTGACCCCTGTGTCACTGCTTAAGATTCTTTCCATCTTGCTCTCTCTCTGCACCACACCCCCATTTGTGTGTGCTCTGTCTCTAAAAAAAAAAAAAAAAAGAATAAAAAGAAGAAAGAAAAGAAAAAGAAAAGATAACCTCTGTTTGTTATTTTTCTTTTGTAAAAGACATGTATTTGTTTATTACTAAAACTATTTTTATTTTTACTGAACAAAATACTTGAACTGGATTGTGCCATTTAATATAATTTTTCATTGTGGTGAATATATTTTTTATTACAGATATTTCTCAAGCACAGATTTGTATTTCAAACACACCTGTATATAAATACATAGCTTATTTCTATATAATTTTTATATTTCTGATTCATAATTGTTAATGGAATTCAGGTCAATGAACCAGTTATGGAGAGAAAGCATGTTATGTTTTTCCAAACTTTCATACTTACAAGTTGATCTTTTTTGAAAACTTCTCACTTCCTCATAACATTGAATCATTACATAACAAATTGAAAACATTTGTAGGAATGCATAGCTAACATCAATCCACTTTTGCCTTATGTTGTAATTTTCCCACTTGACACTTATGTAATTTGTAACTGCCAACTTTATTCAAGCTTGTCACTTAAGGAAATTCAGGTATTATTATTCTCATTAATAAAGGAAACAACCACAGAAAATAATTAAAAGTAAAGGATGGAAAAATACATATCATAGTAATGGCAACCATAAGAAATCTGGATTGGCTATTTTAATATAAAAAATAGCCTTTGAAGGTTATTACTAAAGATAAAAGGGGGGCACCTGGGTGGCTCAGTGGGTTAAAGCCTCTTTAAGAGGCTCTTTAAGAGCCTCTTTTGGCTCAGGTCATGATCTCAGGGTCCTGGGATCGAGGCTCCACGTTGGGCTCTCTGCTCAGCAGAGAGCCTACTTCCTCCTCTCTCTCTGCCTGCCTCTCTGCCTATTTGTGATCTCTCTCTCTCTGTCAAATAAATAAATAAAATCTTTAAAAAATAAATAAAGATAAAAGGGGATATTTTGTAATAAATGATTCAATTCATCAAGAATATTTTTAAAAAATCATGCAATAGATGAAGTAAAAATGACAGAAAAGTAAATAGAAATAGACAACAACATTAATAGGAGACTTCAGCACCTATCTCTCAATAGCGGATAACGCAGCTAGGCAGGATATCAACAAAGAAGGAAATAGAAAGTGTACCTAGGTGGTTCAGTGAGTTAGTATCTGACTCAATTTCAGCTCAGGTTATGATCTAAGGGTCATGATATTGAGCCCACAGCAGGCTCTGTGCTCAGTGGAGTCTGCTTCTCTCTGCCTCCCTCTGCCCCTACCTTCATGCTCTTTCTCTCTCTCACTCCCTCAAATAAATAAATAAATCTTTTAAAAAAGAAGAAAATAGGAGAGTTGAACAAGACTATAAATCAACCAGACCTATCAACAGAACACTTTTACTCAACAAAAGAAGAATATGCATTTTTCTCAAATACACATGAAACATTCGCCAGGATAGACCATATATGTGGTAGACAATAAGACAAACAATATATTTTAAAGGATTTAAATAATACAAAGTATTTCTTTGACCACAATGGAATAAAATTAGAAACCAACAAAAGAAAAAAAAAACTTGGTGAACTCACAAGTATGTGAAAATTAAACAACACACTCCTAACTAATGGTCAAAGAAAAATTTAAAGGGAAATCAGAATATATACAGAACATTTTATAATTAAGGATAAGATATGTACAAATACTTGTACAGACATTTTATGTTATTCAGATATCAAAAAATTACAAGACAGTATGTTCAACATCACTAGCCATTAGAGAAATGTAAATTAAAAGTAAAATGAGATACTACTCTACAACATTAGAATGACTAAAATTAAGATGACTGATAATATCAAGTGTTGATGACAATGTAGAAAAACTGGGGCTTTCATACATTGCTGATGGGTATGCAGAATGATATAGCCATTTAGAAAAACAACATCACAGTATATTAAGCCATTAAATATATGCTCTACACATATACACCATATGTGTAACATGTTAGACATATACATTATATGAACAAGAAGTCTTATTCTTAGTACTGTTCCCAAGATAATTAAAGCAAAATTCCATGCAAAGATTTATACACAACTATTTATAGCAGCAGCAATTATACCAGTTACCTAAATGGAGACAGTCTGAAGATCTATCAACATAAATGAATAAACAAACCAACATTTTCATATTAGACAATATTTCTCATCAGTCAAAACAAAGGAAATATTAATATATGAAAAAGCATGGCTATATACCAAAAACACTATGCTACATCAAAGAAGTGAAACAAAAAAGGTGAGATAGTATATTAATTCATTTATATAAAATTCTACAAAAGATAAATATACAATACCACGAAGTTAATCAGTGATTGCAAGAGACAAGTTTCCTGATGAGATCAACAGTGAAGGGCCAAGATGAAACTTTTTAGGAATATGGAACTGTCTTATATTTTGAATGGACTTCTGGCCAGGTTTCAGGTTTCTATTTTAACAAATTGGAGTTTAATGTCTACGATTAATTTTCAGAAAGGCATGAAGTGATAGAAAATTACATCATTTTATTTATGTGCCATTGGAAATGAATATGAAAGCAATTTGTGTCTCTCAATCTACAAAGTATTTCTTCACATGAGATGATAAATTTTATATACTTTATATGAACTCCATCACAGATTTTATATATGTAAAGATTATCATATATACATATGAGATTATATATATGAATAAGAAACATAATATTGCTAGTGTTTATTGTTTCTTTGTTTGCTTTTTTTTTAGTTTGTATTTAAATTGCAGTTAGTTAACATACACTGTGATATTAGTTTCAAGTAGAGAATGCAGTGATCCAACACTTACATGTAATAACCAGTGCTCACCACAAGTGCCCTCCTTAATCCCCATGATTATTTATCCCATCCCCTCATCCACTTCCCCTCTGGTAACCATCAATTTGTTCTCTACAGTTAAGAGTTGGTTTCTTGGTTTTCCTCTCATTTTTATTCACATGATGCTCAATTATTTTGTTTCTTAAATTCCACGTATGAGTGAAATCATATGGCATTTCTCTTTCTTTGACTTATTTCCCTTAGCATTATACTTGCTAGCTCCATCCACATTGCTGTAAATGGCAAGATCTCATTATTTTAATAGCTGAGCAATATTCCATTGTGTGTGTGTGTGTGTATGTGTGTATATACATATATATACATATACACACATACATACCACCTCTTCCTTATCCACTCATCTACCAATGGACACTTGGGCTGCTTTCATAATTTGGCTATTGTAAATAATGCTTCAATTAACATGGGGCTGTATGTACCCATTTGAATTAGTGTTTTTGTTTTCTCTGGGTAAATATCCACTTAGTGCAATTACTGGATCATAGGGTAGTTCTATTTTTAACTTTTAGTGCAGGGGCGCCTGGGTGGCTCAGTGGGTTAAGCCTCTGCCTTCGGCTCAGGTCATGATCTCAGGGTCCTGGGATCGAGCCCCGTTATCAGGCTCTCTGCTCAGCAGGGAGCCTGTTTCCTCCTCTCCTCTCTCTGCCTGCCTCTGCCTACTTGTGATATCTCTCTCTCTCTCTCTCTCTCTCT
Organism: Ailurus styani; assembly: GCA_002007465.1. NCBI lineage: Eukaryota > Metazoa > Chordata > Mammalia > Carnivora > Ailuridae > Ailurus > Ailurus styani. The sequence goes on along the minus strand of LNAC01000445.1, from coordinate 2,052 downwards.
CTCTCTCTGTCAAACAAATAAATAAAATCTTAAAAAAAACTTTAGTGCAATTACTGGATCATAGGTTTGTTCTATTTTTAACTTCCTTCCATGCTGTTTTCCACAGCAGCTGCACTGGTTTGCATTTCCACCAACAGTGTAAAAGGGTTCCCCTTTCTCCACATCCTTGCGAACACCTGTTAATTTTAGCCACTCTGGTATGAGATATCTCATTGTAGATTTTGTTTGTATTTCCCTTGTGATCAGTGATGTTGAGTATATTTTCAAGCATCTGTTGGCCACTTGTATGTCTTCTTTGGAAAAAAGTCTTTTCAAGTCTTCTGTCCATTTTTAATTGGATTATTCATTTTTTGGGTATTGAGATTTCTAAGTTCTTTATAGATATTTGATACTAGCCCATTACCATATTTGTCATTTGCAAATATTTTCTCCCATGCCAAAGGTTGCCTTTAAGTTTCCTTGATTATTTCCTTCACTGTGCAGAAGCTTCCTTTTTTGATAAAGTCCCAATAGTTTATTTTAGCCTTTGTTTCTCTTGCCTCAGGAGACAGACCTAGTAACAAATTGCTATGGCCAACGTCAAAGAGGTTACTACCTACATTGTCCTCTAGGATTTTTAGTTTCAGGTCTCACTTTAAGGTCTTTAATCCATTTTGAATTTGTTTTTGTGTATGGTGTAAGAAAGTGTTCTAGTTTCATTCTTTGAAATTGGCTGTCCAGTTTTCCCAACACCATTTGTTGAAGAGACTGTCTTTTCCCCATTGGATATTCTTTCCTGCTTTGTTGAAGATTGATTGACCATATAGCTATGGGTTCATTTCTGGGTTTTCTATTCTGTACTATTGATTTAAGTGTCTGTTTTTGTACCAGTACCATATTGTCTTGATCACTACAACTTTGCAATATAACTTGAAGTCCAAAATTATGATACCTCCAGCTTTGCTTTCCTTTTTCAGTCTTGCTTTGGCTATTTGGTTTTTTTTTTTTTTTTTTTGGTTCCATACACATTTTGGGATTGTTTATTCTAGTTCTGTGAAAAATAATGGTGGTATTTTGATAGGGATTGCATTAAATGTGTATATTGCTTTGGGTAGTTTAGGCATATTAAAAATATTTGTTCTTCCAATTAGCATGGAATGTTCTCCCCCCCCTCCCTTTTTTGGTGCCTTCCTCAATTTCTCTCTTCAGTGTTTAGTAGTTTTCAGAGTATAAATCTTTTACCTCTTTGGTTAGGTTTATTCCTAGGTATCTTATTGTTTGGATAAAATTGTAAATAGGATTGGTCCCTTGATTTCTCTTTCTGCTGCCTCACTATTAGTATATAGAAATGCAACAGATTTCTGTACCTTGACCTTACCAAATTAATTTACCAGTCCTAGCAATTTTTTGATAGAGAATTTTGGGTATTCTATATAGTGTATCATGTCATCTGTAAATAGTGAAAGTTTGACTTCTTCATTGCCAATTTTGATGCCTTTTATTTCTTTTTGTTGTCTGCTAAGGCAGGACTTCCAGGACTATGTTAAATAATAGTGGTGAGAGTGGACATCCCTCTCTTCTTCCTGAGTATAGAGGAAAGGCTCTCAAATTTTCCCCATTGAAGCTGATGTCAGCTGTGGTAAAGCAATATATGCTCTTTGTTATGTTGATGAGTGTTCCATCTAACCCTAATTTGTTGAGGATTTTTATTGTGAGTGGATTTTGTACTTTTTCAAATATTTTTCCTGCATCTGTTCAGAACATCATATCATTCCTTTCTTAAAGTGGTGTAACGCATTGATTTGTGAATATTCAATCACACCTGCATCCCAGGAATAAATCCCAAATGTTCATTTTAATGTACACTTGGATTCATTTTCCTAGTATTTAATTGAGAATTTTCGCATTCATATTCATCAGGGTTCTTGGCCAGAAGTTTGTTTTTAGTAGAGTCTTTTTCGGTTTTGGTATTAGGGTAATGTTGGCTTCATAGAATAAATTTGGATGTCTTCCTTCCTTTTCTATTTTTAGGAGTACTTTGAGAAGAATAGGCATTACCTTTTTTTTTTTTTT
>LNAC01000444.1:2348452-2370158 GCA_002007465.1 Ailurus styani | reverse complement strand
TGGGAACAGGTGGCCCATCGCTTGAATGTAACTATGTACACAATAATATAATATGGACACTCATACACTGTACCTATGTACACACACGCTGCACATTCTGTTACAGCACATTTCCCCCTCCTCCCTGCTTCCCCCGGTCCCATCCTTTCACCCCCAAACCACGGTGTTTCCGTCTCCCCCAGGGTAGAAGCCCCAGTGAGCTCCCCCTCCTCCCCCCTTCTCGGGAGCCTCTCCTGCCCATTCACAGCTGCTTCCTTTCCCTTTGTGGTTTCTGTCTGGCCATTTTACTTCCAATCACAAAGCCACAGAGACGTACAAAAGTTGCTTGAAATTTCTAGGGTTTTTTGGAAACTCTCCTAGCAGAAGCCTTGTTCTCTTCTTTTCTCCTGGGGACTATTATTGGACCTGAGGGCCTGTCCCCGCTGCAGTGATGTCACCGTCCCGCAGTCTCTGCGGGAGCAGAGAGGAGATAGGAGTGGGAGGCTCCTGTTCCCCGGCTCATCACAGTCTCTACAGGGGAGGCTCCAGCGAGGGGCAAGGTGGGCTCGACCGTGACCACGTCTGGAGACGGGCTCGTGTTGTTGCAGAAGTCTGTCCCCCGGTGGGAGTTTACCTCAAGAGTAAAAGGGCTCTTTCCTGGAATGAACTGACACTGCTAGTGAAATAAGCCAGTGTCCATGGCTTGTATGTACTTTCTAAACAGAGCAGTTATGTTCATAGTAAAAGTGAGCAGATGGTCCTGAGTTTCCCCCATCCTCCCTGCCTCTGTAGCTACACAGTCTCTCCCAGTACCAGCATTCCCCCATCAGAAGGAGCACTTCTTCCAATTGCTTCCAACAATGGAACAACTAATTAGTAGGGTTGGGAGCAAGTGTTCAATATTATAAGATGTGTGGCTGTCCAAAGCTCACGCTTGGAGAGGTGTAACAAAACCTTAGTGATTAGTACTTATTGCCTGCCATTGGGGTTTTTTTGGGGGTATTACACAAGAAACAATGATATAGAATTCTTGGAAGAGACACAAAAGTTCTGCGAGATAGGGCCATACCTAGGAATATCAGGAATAACATAGGATTGGAGAAGTTTCTCTCCATCATTTCCTGGATCTCAGTCATGCCTGGAGGGGTGATCTTTGCTTACTTTGAGCTGCCATTGGCTCTCTTGGGACGTTGCTGTTGTTTGAGCCTTGTTGTGATGTGGGCTCTGGAAATGAAATACAAATAGACTATACTTTATGATTTAATTCTTCAAAACTTATTCATTCCATGAGGAATTCTATCTGGTACTAAATAGAAAAAATATTCTGAGGGCTCCTGGGTGGCTCAGTGGGTTAAAGCCTCTGCTTTCGGCTCAGGTCATGATCTCAGGGTCCTGGGATCGAGGCCCGCATCAGGCTCCCTGCTCAGCGGGGAGCCTGCTTCCCCCTTTCTCTCTCTGCCTGCCTCTCTGCCTCCTTGTGATCTCTCTCCCTCTGTGAAATAAATAAATAAATAAATCTTAAAAAAAAATAAGAAAAAATATTCTGAGAATAATTTGATGAGTATCTAGCAGCAAGTGAAGTTAAAATCATGTTCCCATTGAAACATACTAAAATACAGTACACTAAAAATAAATGTCCAATAATTTAATAATTCATTGGCGGTTAGCAATTTGGAATGATTCTCAGTATATAAGTACATTGATATCATCATTATGTGTTTCTAGAAATTCTTAATTTACATTGTCCTTTTATATTTCCATTTAAAGAAGCAAAAATGTAGGAGTCACAAATTATATTTACATATCCAGTAAGGGATATATAGTTTTAATATTTATCTCACAGTTGAAATTTTCAGTCATTCTCAACCCTGAATTAAATAAACAGAGTAAAATGAACACTTTCTTTTTTTTAATCTATACACCAGAGCTATACATCATAACTATATGGACTGCAGATCCATGTTTCCAAGTTTTCTTGGAAGGTTCAATCACATAAATATTCAAAAGACTGTGATGGGAGGGGGTAAAGGAAAAAGAAATGGTTGAGAAACCCATGTTCTACTCCCAAGGAGAAAGTGCAGAAAGGAAAGCAAAAAGTGAAGTGGAAAGTAAGGGAAACGTTCAGAAATTGAAAACTCCTATGTCCCCTACTTAAGCCACACGCACAACGGAAGATGTTCAGAGAACCTAGAGCCACGGTTCCCGGTCTTGCCCACCCCAGCCCGGCCAACAGCCTCTGCAGGATCCCCAATGGCCCTGCCCTGGTGCTTCTCAGTGGCCTTGCTGGTGCTCAGCTGCCACTCCCTCTGCTCTCGGGGATGTGACCTGCCTCAGAACCACGGCGCGCTGAACTGGAGGGCCTTGATGCTCCTGGGACAAATGAAGAGACTCTCTGCTAACTCTTGTGACAACTACACAAATGACTTTGCCTTCCCCCAGGAGGTGTTTGACGGCAAGCAGCTGCAGAAGGCTCAAGCCCTCTCTGTCGTCCACGTGATGAACCAGAAGATCTTCCACCTTTTCTGCACAGAGGCCTCATCTGCTGCTTGGAATACCACCCTCCTGGAGGACTTGTGCTCAGGACTTTCTGAGCAGCTGAGCGACCTGGAAGCCTGTCCCCTGCAGGAGGCGGGCGTGGGAGAGCCTCCCCTGGTGAATGTGGACTCCATCCTGAGGAATTACTTCCAAAGAATCTCCCTCTATCTGCAAGAGAAGCAATACAGCCCTTGTGCCTGGGAGATGGTCAGAGCAGAAATCATGAAACCCTTGTATGCATCAACGATCTTGCAAAAAAGATTAAGGAGCAAAAAGTGAGATCCGTTTCAACATGGAAATGATTCCCTCTGACTAATAATACCACACTTCCCCGAGTTCTGCCATTTCAAAGACTCTCATCTCTACTGTAATGGTGACATGAACAGAGTCAATTTGCAAGTGTTTTCAGAACATGTCAACTCCACAAGCAGTAGTCGCTTACAGATGACCATGCTCGTATCTATTTATCTATTTAAATATTTATTTAGTTAAATATCTATAAGATTCACATTTTTTTCATATTATATTTTGTGTAGCTTACACTGCAGAATATAATAAAATATACCTTTAATATGTAATCAGTTTTTCATTTTTTCTTTACTGAACTTTTTATTCATATGAGAGAGAGAGAGCGCAGAAGCAGGGGGGAGGGGCAGAGGGAGAGGGAAGAACAGAGGCCTCCCTGAGCAGGGAGCCCAAGGCGGGGATCCATCTCAGGACCCCGAGATCATGACATGATCTGAAGGCAGATACTTAGTTGACTGAACCACCCAGGTGCTCCTCTTTATTGAAATTTGACTACTGGCATTCTTTTTAAAGAGTAAAACTAAGTTTAATTGTGCAGCTTCATTGAAAAATGGATGGCAGAATTCATTTGCCCCTTATATTATTTTAACATCAGAAGTAACAACGCACTTCATCTAAGACAAGTCATACTTTGCCCTTAGGCTATAGGACATAATAAATACAGTTCCTGATGTCTACATCCTTGGATGTTGTAGGGATAGGAAATCTCGAAACAATCCTCATACTTGGTGTTATAATGAAGAAGAGAAGGGAGTGAATTCTCTCACCTGCTGCTAGAATGGAGAAGGTCAGGAAGAACATAGAAAAGCTGTGGACCCCTAGACAGAACCCTGGTAGACATGGAGGCACAAACGTCCAGTGTCAGGGGAGAGGTGAGCTGGCATTTGACAAGAAAGCCTTGGCTGAGGTCCATATCTAGCAGGGAAAGCCAGCAACAGAGGTGGTCATGCGAGAGAACTTGTTGTGTGAGAAGAAGACATAAACTTGATTCTGAGGCTCTTCAACCACTAAAGGGAGGGGAGAGAAGAGCCACAGAGGAGACAGTGGACTCATGGCCATACAGTACACGGATAACAAGAGAGGATGCCGATGAGTGTATTTAAAGAAATAAATGTGCTTCAAGGACCGTCCGTGGATTCCTGGAAGATGTGGATTGAAACCGTCTGATATGTCAGAAACATAGATGCCTTTGCTGACTTTTCATGAGAGTGGGTTTGGTGGAATGCAGAAGCAGAGACCACATGGAGCAGGTGGGAGCACAAGTAAGTCAGTGCGTCTGACGTGGAGAAGAACATAGCGCGGGATCTGGGATTCGTGTGGGTTAGTTTTCCTGTGTATGCTTTGCCCTTTTATGCCATATGTTTTTTCCTGAGTGATTTCATGGAGTTAATGTTCTGGCAAATCATGGTAATGCTTTTAATATTGTATTAATTTTTAATCATGACTTAACTACTGACAATGGTTTATCCTGTCTTGGTTATTATAACCTTGTATATCAACAAGCTGCTTAAGAATTCAGTAGGCTGGGATAGATAACTCATTCAATCCTTTATCAAATTATCCATTACTACTGATAAAATAATGTTTCCTGAAATTTTTGGGTTTATTAATTAAGCTACTTAACTTTTATGCTTGTGACACTGGTTTACTACAGGGGCTGTGCAGTGCATTTCATTTTCTAGGAGAGTTTACTATGATAAGAAATCTTTTATGTTACTTGCTGGGGATTTTTCCTAATTTTATGGGTATCACAGACTTCCAGGTATTTCAAAAATCACAAAATTATCATAGACATGAGACTGACAGACTTTCTTCACAATTTGAGTGGAACCTGAGTCAAGCAGTCTCTTAATATTTAAGCCAAAGAAATAATTGGTTTCAATTGACTGAAAATACATGAATCATGGAAATCCATGGAGTAAGAGCAAGTTGTGTATATTTCAGGAGTCAAAACAGATTTAACAATTATAACAGAATATTGTGAATATTAACCAACTCATGCACTTTAAAGGCACCTAGCATCACATGTTCCCTAGAGTAACTGATTTGGGAAAGAAGGAAAAGAAAAGTTACATTTCCTTAGTACCTACAGCTCATTGACACTCCAAACAGACAGACTGACATTCCTCTAGGAACTCAGCAGCCTCCATGTTAACACTTTGCTAAGTGCAAAAGGCAATCATAGCCCAACCCCCAGCATCCTGTGAGTCTATTTTAACAGATAAAAATTCCTTTGGAAACTTCCTTTATCTCAAGCTCCCAAGATACATGTTGGCAATCATCCCCTAACCATATGACCCACCAACAAACATCTGAAGGATCTCATGACTAAGGTTTTATGGACAGTAATAAATGATCTTTCCCCAACAACAGCTAGTCCCTTCAAGGTCTTGGAAACCTTCCTTCCAGAATTCCTTAGAAACTTACACTAGCCCTAACCTCCTCCAAATGTGAAAGTATATAATCAGCCACTCCTCATGACCCTAGTGCAGCTCTCTCTGCTCACTGGTCCTGTCCCCTTGCTTTAATAAAACCACCTTTTTGCACCAAAGACATCTCAAGAATTCTCTCTTGGCCATCGGCTTCAAACCCCAACATCTTTGCTACATCGAAACCACTTAAAATATGGTATGTATTCTCTTATTTTTCTTCAGATGGCTATATATGAGAATATTACTTGTCTCTTTCTACAAAATTCTTGGGACTTGTGTGTCTTACACTTCAGAAACTGACTGCCAAAGGAGACAGCTTCCAAAACCAGAATTCAGTCGTGAATTCTCGAGAAGGCTGACCAATTCATTCCCCATTGCCAAGAAGGGTTTTATTTACCATCAGTGATGAAATGGTGGCTTGCAGGAACATCTGAGAGTCGAGAATAAATATCTAGGTGGAAGTGCAGAAGAACATGCTATTTCCTTAACCTTCTGGCACCTGGCCCTGCCCTCCCCGTCCACATCCCAGAACACATTCCCCTGCCCTAACAGTTACCTTCCTCTCCAAGGCAGCAGTCCCCACAGCACCCTTGGCATTCACTCTCTTGACCTCTCAGCCTGTTCACATGACAGTTTTCTTTTCTGCTGTGGTCTCAGCTTAAAGGTTTTCCTAAAGAGCAGCACATCGCAAGTAGAAAGCAAAAATGAAATGAAATCTCTAGGTTTTGCAGAAGCAACTGCAAGAGAGGCTTTGTTCAGATTTCCATCCAATGTGACTTAATAGCAGCTGTGGCTCAAAGGAAACAGAAAGGAGGATCAGCTTGAAGGGTGGGCTAATGAAGCTCCTCTCCAGGAATATCGCCCCCTGGTGGCCCAGTGTGACAAGGGTGGCAACCAAGACTGGACGTCAGGCTTGGGATCTCGGCAGAAATGGGACCACTTCCTGAGGATGTCCCTTCCAGCTACAAAAAAGGCTACTTGTTGACATCTAGAGATTCTAATGCTGTCATAAACCTGTTTCCTTACTCTGTCTATGACAAAGAGTAAGTCTTGGCCTGAAAATCCCTATAGTCACATTCGGTTTCAATCCCAGTGTTACTGATTATTAAATACTGGAAAGAGTTGGAGAACTGAGCCGCAGGGCCAGAGACAGGGGTGAAGGGGGTGAGTACCCCTGCCAACTTTCCATCCCCAGGCACTTCTGGTCAACCTGCTAGGGGCTGTGGGGAAAGTAAGACTGGTGGGAAGGGTGGGTAAGACTGGTGGGAAGGGTGGGTAAGACTGGTGGGAAGGGTGCCCACTGATGGGCTGGGAGACATCACCCTGCAGTACCGGACACAAGCAGCCACGGTTTGGCAGCTTCAGGAGCCAGAGTGCCCACTTGCCCTCCCTCCACCCTCCCTGCCAGCTGATGCTGTGCTGTGGAGCCCAAGGCCCCCAGATGTCTAGTCCCACACAGAAGCACGCTAAATACTGGGAACCCAGTGTACATGTCTATACCCAAACAATCACAGATGCTCATTTCTGCCAGTGTTTGGGGGTTCCTATTGATGTGGGGAACAAAGGCAAAAAGGAAATGTAAATAAAATTAAATGTCCTATAACCTCTAGCCCATTGACAAATACTTCCTCCAGGAATCTCCCAACTGTCTTAATGTTATTGCCTTGCTAGAGGGAAAAACAACCTTAGCTTGACAATCCTAGCCTTCCAGGATTCTATGAGTCTTCCTTGTCATATGAAAGTCCTTTTGGAAACTTCCCTTTTTCTTTACCTCCCCCAACTAAAATATATAGTCAGCCTTTCCTCACAACCCCGGTTCAGCTCTTTCTGCCCAAAGCTCCTATCTCTGTGCTTTCTAAAACCACTTCTTTTGCACCAAAGGTGCCTCAAGAATTCTTTCTTGGCCATTGGCTCTGAACTCCAACATTTTCTACATCACTACGTTTTGATTAACAAGGGCATGGGACGCTCATTTGCTCAAAAGACTCACAGCTTCACATCTGGGCACATGAAGGTGTTGAAAGTCAGCAGCAGTGTGGGAACCTGGAAGGAGAACAGAGATGTGAAAGTGTCCGCGGGATCAGCGACTTGTCCCTAGGAGCTGGAAGAGGAGGAACAGGCAGCACGGAGTCAACTGTCTCTCCATGTCCTTCCTGAGACTCAGAAGGTTCAAGTGGACACTGGGAGCACGGGGTTCTCTTATGCAGACTTGGCCCATAGCAGTGTCCCCACCATGGGTGACAGCAACACAATAGCAGCCTTCAGGGTATTGGAAGGAGGAGGGTGACCCCAGGGCCAGCTGCAAATTTCTATTTCAATTGGGAGAAAAATCTACTCACTTGTGACTCTTTGAAATGGATTTTCTCAACTTTTACTTAGAACCTACAGTCAGTCAGTTCATGGAACTAGAGAGTATTATGCTAAGCAAAATAAGTCAGAGACAGAAAAATACTATATGATTTCATTCACTTACGTGTGGAATTTCAGAAACGAAACAGATGAACACATCAAAAAAAAAGAGGAATTGCAAACTGGAACCGGAAAATAGACTCTTAACTATAGAGAACAAACTGAAGGAGACTGGAGGGGAGGTGGCTGGGAGGACCAGTTAAAGGAATGAAGATTACAGAGGGCACTTGTAGTGATGAGCACTGGGTATTGGATATAAGTGATGAATCATTAAATTCTATATCGGAAGCAAGTCTTACACTGTATGTTAACTCATGTAGGAAAGATGTGGTAGTCCAGAGCCTACAGCCAAGAGAGAATTCTTGAGATGTCTTCTGTACAAAAAGATGGCTTTATTAAAGCACAGGGATAGGACCTGTGGGCAGAAAGAACTGCACTGGGGTAATGAGGAGTGTTGATTGTATACTTTAGAGTAAGCAAGGGGTTAGGGATACCACAAACCTCCCAGGTAATTTTGGAAACAAGGTTTCCAGGACTTTGAGGGGGCTAGCTATTGTTAGGAAAAGGTCATTTAGGTCAGTAGAAACTCAGTCATGAGACCCTTCAGATGTATATCAGTGAGTCATACACTTGGGGGATGATGGACAACATATATCTTGGGGGCTGGAGATGAAGGAATTTTCCAAAGGAATTTTATCTGTTAAAATAGACTCACAGGATGCTGGGGGTTGGGCTAAGATTGTCTTTTGCCCTTAGCAAAGTATTAAGAGGAAGGCGGCTGAGTTCCTAGAAGAATGTCACTTGGCCTGTTTGGAGGACATGTGAATGGGCTGTAGGTAGTAAGGAAATTTAATATTTCTTTTGCCTTTGTTTCCCACATCATTAACTAACTGGAATTTAAATAAAAAGTTGAAAAGAAAAGATATGTGTCTTTTGAAAAAGACAAAAGAACTTCAAGTCAGCTCAGTTGACTCCTCCCACACCCCCAGTTGCCATCCACAACCACAGACAACAACCCTTTGGCATATGAAGTGGAATCTGGAATCCCTGATCCCTCACCTTCCCCTCCTGACTGATTTCATGCCATGGCCTCTCCTGGTTCCTAAATCCTCTGTCCATTTCTATCCTTTTTTAAACAAATGCTTCCAGACAAGCCATTATCTCACAACTCCTTAATGTCTGACCCTGGATCTTTGGTACTTTCACAATAACTCACCCTCTGGGCTTTTGTATTTCTTACCAAACAGCTGTATAAATAAGAATAATTCAAATGAGAATATTGAAAGGATTGATTTAACGATTTCAAGGATCTCAGGAGACTTAGCCTGCAATCCACTTTAGTGCTGTCATCTTAAAACATCGTCATCATTATTCTTATCCAGATGAGGAGCAGAATCATGTAGGATCATTCAGTTCCCTTTGTCTTAATACTGGATTTCTCAAGGCAATCTTTGCTTGGCCTGAGTGGATTTATCAAGTAGGCAGAGCACTCAGGCAGGGCAAGGATCCACTCTCCTTCCACAGATGGTGAGCAGCTGGTGTTCTGGCCGCCAGTCTCTTGTGAGCTGGTTGGTGTGACTCCTCTCATGTCTCCTCAGAGCTGAGCACATGTAGATTGAGTGAAAGAAAAATCAGGTGGCTGGTCTTGCAAAGTTGAGGGCTGCATGGGGTCCCAGGAGTTGGTCCTGTGGGAGCCTCTGGCTGAGGCAGCCACATTCCTCACCTGGGGTAACTCAGTACAGCCTTCATTTCCCCCCCTCTGCCGGAGCTGCTTGTCCCCAGTGTTGCTGCATCAAATTTCTCTGACTTACACTCTGTCATTTAAAAAAATTAACATAAAATGTGTTATTTGTCTCAGGGGTAAATGTCTATGATTCATCAGTCCTACACAACAACCAGAACTCACTGCAACACATACCCTCCCCAGTATCCATCATCCCACCACTCCATCCTCCCAACTCCCCTTCCCTCCGGCAACCCTCAGTTTGTTTCCTAAGATTAAGAGTCTCTTACGGTTTGTCTCCCTCTCTAGTTTTGTCTTGTTTCATTTTTTTCTCCCTTTCCCTATGATCCTCTTCCTTGTTTCTTAAATTCCACATACCAGTGAGATCATATGATAATTGCCTTTCTTTGCTTAGCATAATACCCTCTAGTTCCATCCACGTCATTGCCAATGGCAAGATTTCATTTTTTGATGGCTGCATAATATTCTGTTATATATATATATGTCTGTGTGTGTATATATATACACACACATACGCACAGACAGACACACATCTTTATCCATTCATCTGTCGATGGACATCTGGCTCTTTCCATAGTTTGGCTATTGTGGACACTGCTGTTATAAATATTGGGGTGCAGGTGCCCCTTCGATCACTACATTTGTATCTTTGGGGTAAATACCCAGTAGTGCGATTTCTGGTTCATAAGGTAGCTCTATTTTCAACTTTTTGAGGAACCACCATACTGTTTTCCAGAGTGGCTGCACCAGCTTGCATTCCCACCTGCAGGACGGTTCCCCCTTCTCTGCAACATCTGCCATTTCCTGACTTGTTAATTTCAGACATTCTTGCTGGGGTGAGGTGGTATCTCATTGCGGTTTTGATTTATATCTCCCTGATGCCGAGTGATGCTGAGCATTTTTTTCATGTGTCTCTTGACCATTTGGATTTTTCCTTGCAGAAATGTCTGTTCCTGTCTTCTTCCCATTTCTTGATTGGGTTATTTGTTCTTTGGGTGTTGAGTTTGATAAATTCTTTATAGATTTTGGATACTAGCCCTTTATCTGATATGTGATTTGTGAATATCTTCTCCCATTCTGTCGGTTGTCTTTTGGTTTTGTTGACTGTTTCCTTTGCTGTGCAAAAGCTTTTGATCTTGATGAAGTCCCAATAGTTCATTTTTGCCTTTGCTTCCCTTGCCTTTGATGATGTCCCTTGGAAGAAGTTGCTGCAGCTGAGGTCATCTAAGAGGTTGCTGCCTGTGTTCTCCTCAAGGATTTTGTTGGATTCCTGTCTCACATTGAGGTCTTTCATCCATTTTGAGTCTATTCTGTGTATGATGTAAGGAAATGGTCCAGTTTCATTCTTCTGCAGGTGGCTGCCCAATTTTTCCAACTCCATTTGAAGTTGAAGATACTGTCTTTTTCCCATTGGATATTCTTTCCTCTTTGTCAAAGATTAGTTGACCATACAGTTGCAGGTCCATTTCTGAGTTTTCTGTTCTGTTCTGTTGATCTATATGTCTGTTTTTGTGCTGGTACCATACTGTCATGGTGATTACAGCTTTGTAAGAGACCTTGAAGTTTGGAATTGTGATGCTACCAGCTTTGTTTTTGTTTTGTTTTGTTTTCAACATTCCTCTGGCTAGCTGGGGTATTTTCTTGTTCCATACAAATTTTGGGGTTATTTATTCTGGTTCTGTGAAAAAAGTTGATGGTATTTTGATAAGGATTGCATTAAATGTATAGATTGTTCTAGGTAGCATAGACATTTTCACAATATTTGTTCTTCCAATCCATGAGCATGGAATGTTTTTCCATTTCTTTGTGTCTTCCTCAATTTCTTTCATGGGTGTTCTATAGTTTGCTACATACAGATTCTTTGCTTCTTTGATTAGATATACCCTAAGTATCTTATGATTTTGGGTGCAATTCTAAATAGGATCAACTCCTTACTCTTTCTTCTGTCTCATTGTTAATGTATAGAAATGCAACTGATTTCTGTGCATTGATTTTATATCCTGGCACTTTACTGAATTCCTTTATGACTTCTACCAATTTTGGGGTGGAGTTTTTTGGATTTTCCACATACAGTATCTCATCATCTGCAGAGTGAGAGTTTGACTTCTTCTATGCTAATTCAGATTCTTTTATTCAGATCCTTTTATTTATTTTTGTTGTCTGATTGCTGAGGTTAAGACTTCTAGTACTATGTTGAACAGCAGTTGTGATAGTGGACATCCATGCCATCTTCCTGGCCTTGGGGGAAAAACTCTTAGTTTTTCCCCATTAAGAATGATACTTGCTGTGGGTTTTTCATAGATGCCTTTTATGATATTTAGGTATGTTCCCTCTATCCCTCCACTGTGAAGAGTTTTAATCAAGAAAGGACACTGTACTTTGTCAAATGCTTTTTCTGCATCTATTGAGAAGATCATATGGTTCTTGTCCTTTCTTTTATTAATGTAGTGTATCACACTGATTGATTTGCAGATGTTGAACCAACCTTGCAGCCCAGGAATAAATCCCACTTGGTCATCGTGAATACTCCTTTTAATGTACTGTTGGATCCTATTGGCTAGTATTTTGGTGAGAATTTTTGCATCCATATTCATCAGGGATATTACTCTGTAATTCTCTTTTTTGCTGGGATCTTCATCTGGTTTTGGAATCAAGGTAATCCTGGCCTCACAAAATGATTTTGGAAGTTTTTCTTCCATTATGATTTTTTTAAACAGCTTCAGAAGAATAGGTTTTAATTCTTCTTTAAGTGTTTGGTAGATTTCCCCTGGGAAGTCACCTAAGCCTGGGCTCTTGTTTTTTGGGAGATTTTTGATTACTGCTTCAATTTCCTTGTTGGTTATGGGTCTGTACAGGTTTTCTATTTCTTCCTGTTTCAGTTTTGGTAGTTTACACATCTCTAGGAATGCATCCATTTCTTCCAGATTGTTTAATTTGTTGACATATAGTTGCTCATAATATATTCTTATAATTGTTTGTATTTCATGGTGTTGGTTGTGAACTCTCCTCTTTCATTCATGATTTTATTAATTTGGGTCCTTCTCCTTTCTTTTTGATAAGTCTGGCCAGGGGTTTATCAGTCTTATTAATTCTTTAAAGAACCAACTCCTAGGTTTGTTGATCTGTTATACTGTTCTTTTGGTTTCTATTTCATTGATTTCTGCTGTGATCTTTATTATATCTTTTCTCCTGCTGGGTTTAGGCTTTATTCACTGTTCTTCCTCCAGCTCCTTTAGGTGTAAGGTTTGGTTGTGTATTTGAAACCTTTCTTGTTTGTAGAGAAAGGTTTATATTGCTATATATTTCCCTCTTAGGACTGCCTTTGCTACATCCCAAAAATTTTGAATAGTTGTGTTTTCATTTTCATTTGTTTCCATTTTTTAATTCTTCTTTAATTTCCTGGCTGACTCTTTCATTCTTTAGTAGGATTCTCTCTAACCTCCAAGTATTTGAGTTCTTTCCACCTTTCCTCTTGTGATTGAGTTCCAGTTTCAAAGCATTGTGGTCTGAAAATATGCAGGGAAAGATCCCAATCTTTTGGTACCAGTTGAGACCTGATCTGTGACCCAGGATATGATCTATTCTGGAGAATGTTCCATACGCACTAGAGAAGAATGTGTATTCTGTTGTTTTGGGATGGAATGTTCTGAATATATCTGTGAAGTCCATCTGGTCCAGTGTGTCATTTAAAGGTCTTATTTCCTTGTTGATCTATTGCTTAGATGATCTGTCCATTTCAGTGAGGGGGGGTATTAAAGTCCCCTACTATTATTGTATTACTGTTGATGTGTTTCTTCAATTTTGTTATTAATTGGCTTACATAATTGGCTGCTCCCATGTAGGGGCATAAATATTTACAATTGTTAGATTTTGTTCAATAGAACCTTTAAGCATGATATAGTGTCTTTCCTCATCTCTTATTACAGCCTTTGGCTTAAAATCTAATTTTTTTTGAAGATTTTATTTATTTATTTGACACAGAGAGAGATCACAAGTAGGCAGAGAGGCAGGCAGAGAGAGGAGGAAGCAGGATCCCTGCCGAGCAGAGAGCTCAATATGGGCCTCGATCCCAGGACCCTGAGATCATGACCTGAGCCGAAGGCAGAGGCTTTAACCCACTGAGTCACCCTGGTGCCCCTCTAATTTGTCTGTTACAAGGATTGCCACCCCAGCTTTCTTTTGATGTCCATTTGCATAATAAATTGTTTTCCACCCCCTCACTGGAGGTGTCTGGGTCTAAAATGTGTCTCTTTCAGACAACATATTGATGGGTCTTGCTTTTTTATCCAATCTGATACCCTGTGTCTTTTGATTGGGGCATTTAGCCCATTTACATTCAGGGTAATTATTGAAAGATACGAATTTAGTGCTATTGTATTGCCTGTAAGGTGGCTGTTACTGTATATTGTCTCTGTTCCTTTCTGGTCTATGTTACTTGTAAGCTCTGTCTTTGCTTAGAGGACCCCTTTCAATATTTCTTGTAAGGCTGGTTTGGTGATCACAAATTCTTTTAGTTTCTGTTTGTCCTGGAAGCTTTTTATTGCTCCTTCTATTTTCAATGACAGCCTAGCTGGATATAGTATTCTTGGCTGCATATTTTTCTCGTTTAGTATCCTGAATATATCATGCCAGTCCTTTCTGGCCTGCCAGGTCTCTGTGGATAGGTCTGCTGCCAATCTATTTTTTCTACCATTGTAGGTTACAGATCTCTTGTCCTGTGCCGCTTTCAGTGTTTTCTCTTTGTCTCTGAGATTTGTGAGTTTTATTATCAGATGTTGGGGTGTTGCCCTATTCTTATTGATTTTGATGGGGGTTCTCTGTGCCTCCTGGATTTTGATGCCTGTTTCCTTCCCCAAATTAGGGAATTTCTCCACTATAATTTGCTCCAATATACCTTCTGCCCCTGTCTGTCTTTCTTCTTCTTCTGGAACCCCAATTATTCTAATATTGTTTCACTTTATGGTATCAGTTATCTCTCAAATTCTCCCCTCATGAGTCAATGGTTGTTTATCTCTTTTTCTCAGATTCTTTATTCTCCATCATTTGGTCTTCTATATCCTTAATTCTCTCTTCTGCCTCATTTATCCTAGCAGTTAGAGCCTCCATTTTTGATTATATCTCATTAATAGCCTTTTCAATTTAAACTTGGTTAGATTTTATTTCTCCAGAACAGGATTCTCTAGTGTCTTCAATGCTTTTGTCAATTCCAGCTAGTATCTTTATAATCATTATTCTGAACTCTAGTTCCAACATCTTACTAATGTCCATATTGATTAGGTCTCTGGCAGTCGGTACTACCTCTTGTTCTTTTTTTCTGAGGTGAGTTTTTCTGCTTTGTTCCATTGTCCAGAGAAGAATAGATGAATGAGAAAACAAAATACTAAAAGAGTAACAACGACCCCAGAAAAATATACACTAAACAAATTTGAAGAGACCTGAAACTAGGAGGAAAAGAGGGGAAAAAACATGATCAGGCTGGTGAATAGACAACAGAGCCATACACTGGATTTTGGGTATATTTTGGTCTGTTAGAAGAAACTGCCTCCCAAAATTTTAAGGAAAGAAAAACTTATAAACATACAAAAAATAAGGTTAAATACAATGAAGGGATAGACTATGACTGTAAATATGAATATTAAAAAAGATTTTAAAAAAGGAACTGATAAGAAGTTGGTTGAAAAAGGAAAGAAGAAAAATTTTAAAAAAAGAAAAGGAAAGGAAAAATAATGAAAATTAAAAAAATTAAACTTGAAAAACTAAAGAACCAGGGGGAAAAGCCATGAATTCTATGTGCTGTATTCCCCTAGACTGGAGTTTTGCAATGCTCATTGATTGGTAAACTTGGTCTTCTTTGGATGTTCTTGATGATCTTCTTGGGGAGGGGCCTGTTGCATTGATTCTCAAATGTCTTTGCCCAAGGCAGAGTTGCACCACCCTTGCCAGAGACCAGGCTAAGTAATCTGCTTGGGTTTTCTCTCTGTAGCTTTTGTTACCTGAAGTCTTTCTGCACAGCTTTAAAGGATGGGAATGAAAATGATGGCCTCCCAATCTCTGACTGGGAAGAACCAAGAACTCAGGGCTCCACTCCTCAGTGAGCCCTCAGAGAAAAGCAGTCACTCACTCCTGTCTGCCTGGTCTCTGTCCACACTCCCCGGCCTGTGAACAAGTGTTTCTATCATAGACACACCACCACATTTGGAGTCTCCAAACCCAGCAGATTCCTGAGGCCCACTACTGCGTGACTCCTCTCTGGGGAGGAAGGGGAGTCTCCCCAGATCTGCCGCTTTTTGGGTCCCTCCTTGTAGAGCAGTGGCCAGACTGTGTCTCAGATAATGGTTTATGGTAACCTCAAGCTGAGAGCCCACTCCTGGGCTCACTCTTTGCAACCACCTTCCCTGCTCTGATACCTGGGAGCTTGGCCACACCCAGTCACCCCCACTCTTTCTGTGACCCTGAGGGTCTTGAGACCACACTGTCTCAGCGAGGGTTCCACCCCAGCTTAGCCACTGGAGTAACGTCCCTCACCAGAGTAGACTTCTAAAATTTCCAATTTTGTTTTTGTTTTTTTTAAATTTTAATTTAATTTTATTTATTTGAGAGAAAGAGTGTATGTGTGAGAGAGAGCACAAGCCGGGGGAGCTGCAGAGGGGGAGGGAGAATCAGGCTCCCCGCTGAGCAGGGAGCCCAAGGTGGGGATTGATCACAGGACCCTGAGACCATAACCCTATCCAAAGGCAGACGCTTAACCAACTGAGCCACCCAGGAGCCCCAAAACTTCCAATTCTGTGGTCCCTTGCTCTATCACATGCTGGTAGTGAACTGACGGAGGCTCCCTTCCCCACAGTCTGTCTTCCCATATATTGCCTCAGATTCACTTCTGCACATATCCTACCTTCCAGAAAGTGGTCACTTTTCTGTTCACAGAGTTGCTGCTATTCTTTTCTTTGCTCTCTAATTGAGTTTGTAGGTGTTCAGAATGGTTTGATAACTATCTAGCTGAATTCCTGGGACCAGATAAAATTTAGGTCTCCTACTCCTCCACCATCTTGGACCTAGCCTCCCATGTGAAATTCTTTACTGCATCTGGGAGTGAGGGCAAGGGAGTGGATATGGTCACTTCTATGTAGAGAGGACAATGAGAAGAGGACCCAAATGTGGTTCTGCAGAACCTCAACATTTAAAGGTCAGGCAGAGGAGAGTCTCTGGCAGAGTGGCCAGGGCAGTTGGAAGGACACATGGGAACAATGACACACGGGGGACAGATGTGGTGCTGGCAGGACAGGTGTAGATGATCTGACCTACTAAATGTCCTCAATGCTTGTGTACAATGCTATCTTTTCTTGCTAGCAATATAGTCAAGATGAGGTCATAGGAAAGACATTTCAATCCCCAAAAGTTGAAAGAACATAATTAAGATAGTCATGGAGACCCAAGAAATTGTCAAACATACAGATCTTACAAGTGAAAAGAAGGAAAGAAGTAATCTACAGATCGTTGAGTTTGTTTCCATCAATGATAGAAAAGTCAAGTTATAGTCAATTGTTTTAATGTAAATAAAATAGAACTTCAATCCCATTGAAGAAGTTGACTCAATATTATGAACTTGAATATTTTTAAAAGGAGAACTTTTGATATTTTATGTCCAACACTTTCATTTAATATCTGCTGTCAAATACGTCATGTGGACAAAGTTGACTGGGGGGCTGTCAGAGTCCCCACGTTCCTTCTTTGCAGTCTTCAATCCTGTTCTGCTGGCTGCCCTGCTGTCCCACCAGCAAATCGGCCTCAAAGTCAAGGGAGCGCCGTGTGGACACACTACTTCCAGTGATGATGTGCAGGAGGCTGGCTGTGACTGGCCCTGTCCACCACGTCTTCACTGTGGTCCAGGCGAGTTCTGCTGTCCAGTCTCTTGTTGCCCGGTAGCCACATCATCCCATTGACCTTTGTCCCCTCATCTCTCATTATCCCATTGTCCTGTCCCCATGTGCCTTCTCCCTGTAGCCCCATCCTCCATTATGGTATTGCCACATCGCCCCATCATCCCATCACCCCATCACGTCATTGTCCCATCGTCCCAAAATCCTGCCAGTCAGTCCCCCAAACACCCCATTGTCCCAAATCCCCATTATCTCTTGGTTCATTCGCCCCCCTCGACCTGTCACCCCATCCACCCGTCGTCCGGATGCCCCATCCTCAAGTCTCCTCATCATCCTTGGCACTGTCAGCTTGTCACCCCAATGTCCCATTGTCCTGTCATCCTGTCTTCCCCAAGCCCCACTGTCTCATCACCACATCGGCTATCTCCTCATCATCCCATTATTCCGTCCCCCCGCCCCTCCATCGTTCCATCATCCCATCCTCCCATCTTCCTGCTGTGTGCCCTGCCCCCCGCAATGAGCCCGTCACGGCCACGGCATCGGACGCACACACGACCCCAAAGTTGTAAATGCCACTGAATGCGCTCCTGTTCCGAGGCTCAAGTCCCTTCAGGAAACTGATTCTTGCTGACAATGGTCTCGCTGCAGTTTCTGTGCGAAAGCAGAGCCCACGTCTCAGGACCGCGCCCAGAAACTGCAAGGTGCAGGACGCCCCCCCGGCTGAAAACGTCCTGGGTGAAAGTGCGCCACAGCCGCTGCTCAGCAGGGAGGGCGGCGGAAAGGCCGGGCTTGCAGACTGTGACAGCAGCAGGGAGCGGGGGGCGCCTGACACTGAAGCCAGCCCTGGGCCCAAACAGCTCAGGGAACCGACCCCGCGCGCCACCTCGCGGCCTCCTGGAGAATCACCGAACTCGTCCATGGCCCACCTCTCTCGGCTGGTGGCAGAAGCCCTGCTCTGCTGCACCCCTGCCTGCTCCCTCGCTGGACACCTGCCTGGGTCCACAGCCCAGAGTGTACGGACATCCTCAGACTATGAGACAGCTGAAAAGCGTCCCGTCTCACGTGTGCCTGAAGGACAGAGCCTACCTCAGAGTTCCTTGGGAAAGCCGGGCTATCACCCAAATCCAGAAGACACGGAGCGCCTGTTTCCCGCGCCGATGCTCCCGCAGATCTTCAGCCTCTTCCGCACAGACCACGGCCGGGCTGCCTGGAGCCAGGTCGCCCTCCATCGCCTCCTCTGCCTGGGGCGCCGGGAGCCCGGGGAAGAAGATAATCCTGCCTGTCTGTGGGGATGGTGGTCCGGGAGGATTTCCAAAGCATCCATCTCTGTCTGAAGGAAAAGAAATACAGCCGCTGTGCCTGGGAGGTTGTCAGAGCGGAAATGGAGAGGCCCCTTTTCCTCCTTTCACAACCCACGAGTACAAGAGAAAGTGACAATCAGGACTCTCTCTATGATACTGTTTGCTGAGCCCTCTAAAACACTTCGTGATTAGCAGGGGGAAAATGCTATATTCCATTTTTTTTTAAGTTTTTCACTTCATTTTTCTGTAGAACAAGTATTGTATCTGTTTCTTAGTGAAAGAGGAATCAATTCTGATTATCATCTGATGAATAATGAATTGTACAACTCACTTACTCATTATTACATTGTTCACTTGTTAAGTAAAAAATAGACTTTCTCCAAGCCAGTGTACGTGTTGTGGTCAGGATAGAGGGGATATAACAAATCCAATCCTTAGTCTGAATTGTTGAGTTTTGTAGAAAAACCAACCTTTGAGGTCCTTGGTGGCTCAGTTGGTTAAGCCTCTGCCTTTGATATGGATCATGATCCCAGAGTCCTGGGATCGAGTCCTGCATCGGACTTCTTCTTCTTTTTTTTTTTTTAAAGATTTTATTTATTCATTTGACACAGAGAGAGAGATTACAAGTAGGCAGAGAGGCAGGCAGAGAGAGAGAGGAGAGAGGAGGAAGCAGGCTCCCCGCTGAGCAGAGAGCCCGATATGGGCCTCGATCCCAGGACTCTGAGATCATGACCTGAGCCAAAGGCAGCGGCTTTAACCCACTGAGCCACCCAGGCACCCTGCATCGGACTTCTTGCTCAGCAGGGAGCCTACATCTCCCCCTGCATGCTGCTCCCCCTCCTTGTGCTTGTTCTCTCTAACAAATAAATGAAGTCCTAAAAAAAAAAAAAACCTCCAAGCAATAATCCCATATATTTAATATCAGTTTTGTTACATGATATAATGAGAAAAGGCAAAAAAAAATGGAATCTCTCAGCGGACTCTGGGAGTGCAATGTCAAAATAAAAACAAAAGCAGTAGATAACTCCCACAGTTGACTGATAGACATCTGAGTGCAAATATTCTTTAGAAAACAGATATTTGAGTCTCTGTTTATAAGAAATTCCATCAAATTAAAACCCAGGATTGAACGTGGTCACAAGGAAAGAGAGTATAGAATAGAAAAGAACTCACAACTGATTCTCTTGTGGTTTCTGTCTGACACTTTTACTTCCAAGTACAAAGCCATGAACTGAAACCAAGGGTTGTAGGAAAGTTCTAGACCTTTTGGAAACACTCCTAGAAGAGGCCTTGTTCTCTTTTTTTTCTCCTGGTGACTATTTCTGGGTGTGAGGAAATGTCCCTGTTACAATGATGTAACAGTGGCTCTAGTTATATCGAAATTGAAAGCAGGAACATTTTATTCTGTGGCCTATCAAATTATTTACTAAGGAAGAGTGCCACCTCCTACCCAGATGGACTAAGACAGTGACCAAATCTGGAGACCTGGCTTGTGTTCTCTGCCTAAGGCTGTCCCTGGCAGGTTTTTCTCCACAGTGGGGGGAATAAAAACCCAATCTTACTTGGAAAGAACTAACCCTGTTAAGGCAATAAGCGACATTCCCTAGCTTTTATATATTTTTGGAAAACACACTTTTTAAAAAAGATGTATTTAAAAATAATAATTTTTAATAATAATAATAATTTCCCTATCTTTCCAAAATGAAAGATAGAGAAGGGCATACTCTTGGGGAAAGTGGCAGACAGAGAATCTTCAAGCAGACTCCCTTCTGAGTGTGGAGCCCCACGTAGGGCTCTAAGCGGGGCTTGATCCCACAACCTGGGAGATCATGACCTGAGCCCAACCCAAGACTTTGTAAGCTTAACCAACTGAGGCACTCAGGTGTCCCTGGAAAAACATACTTTTCTGAAGAGCAGTTATTTCCATAACAAAATTGAGTATAAGATATCAAGACTTCTCACAGATTCCCTGGTTCTGTATTTGCAGAGTGTCCCCTAAAATCAACATTCCCCCACCAGACAGAACAGTTCTTACAATGCTTCCAAGGGTGTCACAGGTAGTTCTTAGGACTGTGAACAAGTCTTCAATATTACAGTGGTCTGTGGCTCTCCAAGCTCAACCTTGGAGCAGTCTAACAAAACCTTCTTCCTTAGTGTTTTTATTCTCTCATTGGGTTTTCTTGGGTATCACACAAGAAGCAAGGACATGGAAGTTGTGGAAGATACATGAAATGTCTGCAGATAGTGCAGACCTAGGGCTGACACGTTGCTCTGATTGGACGACTTTCTCCCCATCCTCCCCTGGATCTCAAGGGCACACTGGGACGGGTGGTGTTTGCTTACTTGTGAGCTGACATTGGCTGTCTTGTGGGTGTTGCTTCTGGCTGAGCCTCATGTGATGCACACTTTAGACTGAAACACAAATAGGTTACATTTATGATTTAATTCTATACACCTTAGTCAACACATCAGTAATTATACTAAAAGCTAAACAGGCAAAAATATTTTAAAAATACCTTGATGCATATCTAGTCACTGATGGGGTTAAAATTATTTTCCCACCTAGGGCAACATTATAATTCAGTACACTAAACACAATTGTCCACTAAATAATTTTACTCTTCAATTGCTGTTGTAACTTGGAAAGATTTTAAATATTCAAATACATTGAATTAATTATTACACATTTACAGAATGTCTTCATTTACATATGTGCTTTATATATGACAAATTGTAAAAGTAAATGAATTGTAGGTCTCTCGTTAAATTTAGTTACACAGTTCCATATCAATGGCCTTAAAATTTGAATTTTAGCTTAAAATAGTTAGTCATTCTTAACCCTGCATAGCTAAGAATAAAAAGAATAAACTTTAAACTATCTGTTGTATGTAAAAAGTTCATATATAAGTACAAAACATAACTATATACATAATGTTTCCATGTTCTTAACTTTAATGGAAGGTTAAATTAAAAACATCAAAGGAGAAACTAGAGGAAAGGGCAATCATGAAAAATATGACCATAGAGATGGGAAACAGTACTCAAAACCAAGGAGAAAGTGAAGAAAGGAAAGCAAAAAGAGAAGTGGAAAGGAAGGGAAACGTTCAGAAATTGAAAACTCCT
>LNAC01000444.1:2143111-2333343 GCA_002007465.1 Ailurus styani | reverse complement strand
GACAGAACATTTTTGTACACATTATTTCTAAGCTAGTTATCACAATCAGAAGTGTGATCAGTAACAGATTTTTCTATACAACATGTGAAAATTAATAGAGAGAAACCTCACCAAAATGGAGTTGGGAAGTTGGACACAGGGAACTCTCATGCCTTACCATCGCTACCACACAAAGTCAATTGAAAATCCAACAGGAAGAGATGGACCTTGCAAGCGAAAACTAATTTACCATTCCAGCAAGAGGAAGAAAACTTTCTTTCTCCTTTGGCAGCAGCCCAGCCAATGAGAGATAAGTCGCATTTCAGCCAATGAGAAGCCACTATACTTTGAGCTCCTAGTTTTTTCCCAATGGACTTTTTGTTTATAACAGCTCTACACCGCCTCCCCCCAAAGCCTTCCACCACTTTTCTCTATAAAACTATTTTCCTTTTTTTTTTTTTAGGTTTTATTTATTTATTTGAGAGAGAGAGCACAGGCAGGAGCAGAGGGAGAGGGAGGAACAGACTCCCCAATGAGCAGGAAGCGCAACAAGGGGCTCGATCCCAGGACCCTGAGATCATGACCTGAGCGGAAGGCAGATGCTTAACCTACTGAACCACCCGGGTGCCCCTACATTCCTTCTTTTTTTTTATTCCAAACTTGCCTACTGTTTTGCTATACCTTGCTGTGCCTGATTGCAATTCTGTGCTATTCCTGAATAAACCTATCTATTGTTGGTAAATAACTGGCAGTTTTATTTTTTTAAGGTTAACAAACTACTGGGAAAAATTGAAAATGATCTATTCATGGGTATTTAACATGAGCCTGGATGCAGGTGAATATTCTTTATGTAAATGAATTTAGTGGCTGTACAGTATTCTATAATATGGAATGCCCATTATTTACTTACCTAATCTTTTATAAGAGCACATTAACTTGGCTGCAATTATCTTTTATAAGAATAATGCTGTAATAAATAAATTTGGGCACACATTCAGGCAGGTGTATGAACAGAGTATTTCTATAATATAAATATCCAGAACTGCTTTTGCTGGGTCCAGTGGTTTAAAAATTTTGGTAGATTTTACCGAAATTAGCACCCACGTTTGAAAATTTTACACTTCTACTGTGTATAGGTGTGTGCCCTTAGCCCAATGATCTCCAAACCATCTTGTTGTCTATCAGATTTTGCATTTATATAAATGATCAGTAGGAAGGCTATTTATGCATATTATCACTTGTAGCTATGACTGCCTTTGTAAGTTGCTTCTGTATTTCTTGTTGACATTGCTATTGCATTGTTAAACTTTTCTGAGTTTTTTTATATTGAAAATATTAATATCAATTATATATTTTGATATTTTTTTCTATGTCTTTTTATTTTCTTGATAGCACTTTACTGGACAGACTTTTTAAAAAATTTACGTATTGGGGCACATCGATGGTGTAGTCGGTTAAGCAACCTGCTCTTGGTTTTGGCTCAGGTCTGACCTCAGAGTTGTGAGGACAGTTCGTGTTTTTTGTTTTTGTTTTGTTTATTTTTAAAATGTTAGGCATTAGTTGCACACAACAATCTGAGAGAAATGCTTTAGGGAAGAAATCTTTCCTCTGGAACCGTGTGCTCTACCCCACGTATGTATAATACCGCATGTGGTTTTTTGATGTCTAACGTCTCAGGTATGGGCCCAAGTTTTCCGAGAAACTTTTTGCCCAGAACTTAGAGATGAATCTGTTGGTAAAATTTCTAACATCTTTCCTACATAGGACTCCCGTTTGTGAAACAATTTCCCTGTAGAAGGATACAACCAAAACCCTGAAATGTCCAAACATCTCTCTTTGCCCTTCTAATGTCAACCCAGAGTAGAAATCTACTTAGAGGTATTTTGAGGACATTTTTGTCCATCCAGAAAAAGTAGAGAAACTGAAAAACAAAAATCAGAATTAACCTCTTAGGCACATAAATGAGACTTCCTCATCTCTAGGTAGAATGTCTTCTCACAGATATAACTGACCACGACGATATGGTACTTATATATCTCTTCTTTCTTCTTTTTTTTTTTTTTTGAAGATTTTATTTATTTATTTGACAGAGAGAGAGAGAGAGAGAGAGAGAGAGCACAAGAAGAGGGAGCAGCAGAGTGAGAAGGAGAAGCAGATTCCCTGCTGAGCAGGGAGTCTGATGTGGGGCTCGATTCCAGGATCCCAGGATCATGAGTTGAGCTGAAGGCAGATGCTTAACCGACTAAGTCACCTAAGCACACCATATATCTTTTCTTTCTGTTAAAACTGCATTTTAAATCTTTATTCATTCAGTATTTAGATTGACCCTTTATGTGTTCAAGAATGTGCTCAGCAAAGAGTTAAGAAGCCATTTCCCCACTCTGACATAGGTCATACTTTTGTTGAAAGAGAAGTGATCCATCATACTACAGTGTGGTTTGTGACGTGACAAGAGTTGTGCTCTGGAAGGGCAAACGGATTTAGACAAATCAGACTCTAAGCGTTTTCTGAGAAACGAAAAATTTTAAGGAGTCATAAATAGCAAGAATGAGCTAGTAACACATATTAGGAAACTAATATGTACTTGACCAAGGCAATATGTGAGTTTGGGTTTCCTATGGCCCCCAGTGGAAGGTCTGTGGGGTTTGCTTTTGGAAATCAGGTGCTGAGAAAGCAGACTCTGAGACAAAACTGCCATGCAAGGAGTTTATTAGGGAGGGTTATAGACTCAGCACATGTGAGAAGAGAAGGCAGGAGATGGAAGAGAGGAAAAGCTGAGTTGCTGGCCAGTCACTGACATGGCTTCAGTCAAAACCTGGGTGGGGGAGGGGGCTCTAAAACGGCAATGACCTTTCAGAGGTGGAGTGAGGGGTCTGGGCCTTCATCCCCCCACATCCAGTCATTGGATATAGAGGAGAAAACTTGGGCTAAATGACTCATTTCAGCCAAAGGCAATTCCAAGAATGCCCTCCAAATCTCTGTATTTACCAAATAGCTATACTTCTTGATTACTGAACCAGTTTGCTGTCTCTTACCTTGGAATCTTCTATCTTTCAGAGGTTTGATTTCCTTTGTGTTCACATCATATTCCTCATCTAGTCAGGTTATGGTTACGCGTTTGATTTCATACAATCACAGGTATGAGGAACAGAAACCGTCCCAGACAAAAACTTGCTTCGGATCACTTTCCTGAGAAGACAGTTACTGTCATGGGGTATCACACCTGGAGTATCACAGTCTCCCTATCCAGCTTCTTTAGGGAGAAGGACCACTGAATCTGCTGCTGTGAAAAGGCAGTGATAGGAAAAGAAAAAAACTCTCAACAGCTGTCTCCCACCTAGGATGGTGTTATGGGAAAATATGAGATCAATAACCTCAAGGAAACCAGGCCTTTATCTGTTAAAAGTCTACCAAGGCTATCAAGAAATAGAGGCATGGTTTGTAATGGAGTCTTAGGACCAACAGCATCGGCATCATCTAGAAATTGCTAGAAATGCAAATACTCAGGCTCCACTACAGACTTACTGGATGAGAAACCGCGGGGGTGAAGCCATGCCATCTGTGTTTTAACAAGCCCTCCAGATGATTCTGATACATACTGGAGGTGGGGCTTAATTTATTTTAGGTGATAAGTATCCCAAGTCCACTCTCTACAAGGAACCATATTTACTGTTCTTTTTTTAAATCTCACAAATAATATCATTTAATTTTTTCTGCTTGATTCTAAAACGAATTTATATTCATGGAATAAATCCTTAAAATTCAAACAGGATAAGAGAATGAAAATTCTATCACCCAGATAGCACTACTGCGAACATTTTAGTGCATTTCTTTTCAGGCATTTTACATGCATTTTTATTTGTAGCAAATATGATCATACTGTACTTGCTATTTTGTAACCTACTTTTTCATTTAATAATCCATTTAGCTCAGTACATGTAGGTGTGACAAAGATAACTCAGATGACCCAGCCCATGAGTACAAATGATCTTACTTATACTCTGAGCGCACCCATGCACTGTGAGCAGGGCATGTAGTATCTTTATTTTTTTTCATCAAGTCTCTTTGAAGTATTTATCTTCCTCAGTATCTCCAAGTTTAGAACTCTGGTTTTAAAGTTTAAAGATGGCACATATATTTAAAAGCAAGCAATTTTTATATTGTATTAGGCAGTGAAGACAGTTACAGAAGCAGGATATCAACTTAATAAAGCTAAATGTTTGGAGAAACATTAGCATACACAGTGTCTGTTTTAACTTCTAAATATGAGTACATATTATCTGCTCTGAATTTCTACTTGGCACCTCCTCCATTCTGTTTCCCTCAATTCTCAGGAAAGGAATGTCCAAGGAGAGAACATGTTCTTTCTTTAATTCAAGGCTGCGGACAGTGTGTGGAACTTGAATAAGGAAAGCCGGAGCAAATTATCATCATTCTTGTTATCATTGTTATTTTGCAGAGATATTACACAGTGCCTGCCATTCAGGTTCGTGGGGTCTGGAACACAGGGCAGGCTTCTGAGTCAGGCAGATCTGGTTGAAAATCTTTGTTCTGGCATTGGCTGGCTCCATGGCTTGCTACATTACTTTGAGCAAATTACTTCACCTTAGAAGTCTTGTTGTTCTCACCTGAGAAAAGAATATAGTAACAGAAACTACTTTGCTAGGTTAATTTGAGAATTGAGTAATGTGTTAAATGAAGGATTTTGTTCTGGAAACTTCCTGGTTTAAAAAAACAAAAATTCTACTGATTGTGTAAAGCAAATGACCTGTATTTGCTTGTATCTCTCCTCTCTCCACTTCCCTACCTCCAAGTGAACTTGAAGGTAAACGGGTCAACACCTGGGCTGAAATGTGACAAAAACTTCCTCCTGACTACCCAGCCTCTGCTTTCCCTGTTCCTTTCCTCTAAGGCAGCTGACCCTGCTTCAGACTCAGGAGCCTATTCAGTTCATTGTCCTCCCTTTGAAGCCAAATCTGAAAGCAGGGACCCGCAGCTAATACACTAATTAAACTGGGATAAAATATGTTTTATTCTTGAGCAAGTTTTCACATTCAGTGATCAATTTCATCTCAAATTACGCAATGAATCTAAGGCAGAGCATGATGTCAAGTGGTAGAAGTAGCCCCAGACTTTGGGGCCACGGCTCTGGTTCTTAACATCGAGCGAAAGTCACTGTGACTATGGGAAAGCCACCAAGTCTCACTGAACGTCAGTTTCTCTGGTCCCACATTTGTTCCACGATGATTTCTGAGAGCTCCTGGCTGGAAGAGCTGGAATCCCTTCATCACTGGCAGCTCTGACGAGTGGAAACCCTCTCCCTTGGTGGGCATGGGTGCCCTTTTGTCCAGCTATCTTTCTCCCCTCCCCACCAAGGGAAGGCTGGTGCAGTCCTGTTTCTTCTAATCTTCATCTAACACTCCTTTTTGCCAGCAAGACTCCTTCATGTATATTTCCTTTTTTAAAAAAAAATTTTATTTTTTTATTTGAGAGAGCGAGCGAGCATGAGCAGGGGGAGGGGTAGAGGGAGAAGCAGACTCCCCACTGAGCAGAGAGCCCCATGTAGGGCCCATCCCAGGACCCCAAGATTACAATCTGAGCTGAAGGTAGACACTTAACTGCCTGAACCACCCAGGAACCCCTCATTCATGCATATTTCTAATAACTGGCACTTTTTGGATACATTTTATTATTTTGATTTGTAATGTTCACGTGACTAAAAATAAAAAAAATAAGCTGTAAAACCACCTCTGCCCTGTTCTCTTCTCTTAGTCTCTCTTCCCCCAAATACAGGTTATCATTGTAATTTATTTCTTATATATTCCTTATTTGTTCATACACAAGTTAGACAAATGTAAAATTTGTTTTATATTTTAATGTTACATAAAGCATTTTATACACACTGTTCTGCCTCTTGCCTATTTTCTTTTACTTTTTTTTTCAGTATAGGAAGAGCATCCTCATCCTTTTCTTTAGCTAAGTAGTGTTCCTTTGTGTGGATATACTTTAACTGTCTCTAATTAAAAGAGTCTGTGTGGTTTCCCATTTTGAGATATTATAAATAATGCTGCAAGGAATAATATTGTATGTAATTCATTATACACATGTGCAAGCATTTTTATAAGATAAATTTCAATCCCTGAATTTAAGGATCAAAGACTATAATTTTAATAGGTGTCAAATTGTCTCTATGTGATCCTACCAATTTCCAGGGCTCTGGCAAATTTAAGAGCATCCCTCCCCCAAATCTCCACAGCGTGTGGGCCTTCATCTATCTGTTATAAATGGCATGTTACTCACTTTTAATTTGCATTTTTATTATTATGGGTGAGGTTGAATCTCTTCTTATCTATTTGTTTTCCCTCTGCAATCTGCTTGCTCATGTCCTTTGGCCCTATTTCTATTGTGAGACCTGTAACAAATATTTGGTGTGTATTGATATTTGCAAAATCTTGCAATGCACATTATCCCTGGTATTTCTCATTGTGTCTACCAAATTCCAGCAAAGAAATCATTGGAATGGATGTTCTATGTTAACAAAAGTATTATTACAGTGGAGACATATTTCGTTTTATTTACCTGGTCAACTTTCATGAAAATATACCCATTTGAAGAACCAATTATGAAATATTAATGCATCTACTTTAAATCAAAAAAGTTAAGATGAATCAAAAATACAAAGTGACATCACGAGATACAGACAATTGTAGTCAATATGCATAATCTTAAAGGACAGATAAAATATATATATATACACATAAAATCAAAACAATACTACCAATTTATAACAAAAAGAAATAACAGTATCTGGAAAAGTCTTCCCACCCCTCCACCTACCCTATGCTTTTAAGCCTGCAGTTGGCTCTTGCTCCATATTCAAGGAATCTGTTTCTTGTTCACTTAGCTTTCTTATCAGTTGGAATGCAAAGAACAGACACCGGTTGATTTCTACTCGAACAATGGTCCAGGCGCAGCTGCTGTACTCCTGGTTTTCCAGGTAATCATGGATCCTCCGGAAGTACATCTTAACCTGCAACCTAGGATTCCCACCACTTAAGATGCCGCTGTTCTGCTCTGCCTCCAGGCCTCTAAATGCTTCTAGGT
Source organism: Ailurus styani (assembly GCA_002007465.1). NCBI lineage: Eukaryota > Metazoa > Chordata > Mammalia > Carnivora > Ailuridae > Ailurus > Ailurus styani. Next base: position 2,326,260 of record LNAC01000444.1, on the reverse strand, counting down.
ATTCCAGCTGTTGATGAAGTTCAGTGAGGAAGTTCTCCATGTGGCTTTCCTCCCAACCATCCAGAGAAATACCCACCCTGAAAAGGTTGAAGATCTGCAGAAGCATCTCATGAAGAATGACCAGTGCCTGTTCCCTCTGGTACTGGCAATGATGCACAGACTGCTGGGGAAGGAAGAAGTTTGTCCTTTGTGGTAGACACGGCTGAATTGATGATTTTTGCAATTTATTTAAGAGTTTTAAACTCTCTCTGTTTATTCTTTTTTGGAAGAGAGCCAGTTTCAGTTCAAGGGAGAAGAGAGTAGAAGAGGCCAACAGCACCAACACAATTTCAAAGAACTGCTTTTTAATCATGGTGAAGGCCAAATGTGCCACTTATCTCTGTACAGAAACTTAGTGCAGCCCCAGCTTTAGTGAATGTTTGCTTTTCATGCATCTCAGATTTTTCTGGAATGTGTTCTCTGTTGTGGGTTTTGTTTTCTAATACTGTCATTACTCCAAGATTACATGATAGGTTTTCTGGTTCCCTTTCCATAGTATTTATGGGACGTTTCCTCCACTTTCCCCATTGTGTTTGCTGTTTCACAAAGTAACCAAAAGACCTTGTTTCATTGTATGTGTTCCTTGAGATAATTACAGAGCAGTCATCCAATATGATTTTCTATTACCCTCATTATTATACAAAGTTTCACTCAACACAATATGTTTTCTAAATATTTAGTCAAGCTTATTAAAGTTCTTTCATTGAATTTTTTAAAGGAGTACTCTTTTAATATTATATTAAATATATATCAGAGTAATATTTGTCAGAGGTTTAACAGTACCTACAGGGGACTCAGGGTCGGGATAATTAAAATCTATATAGACTACTAAATTTAAAACCTCAAGTATAACTGTAAATTTGCACAAATGTTTGAGCAAATTAACCTTAAAATACATATGAGCAATCTTAAATTGTTTTATATCTTTTTGAAACAGCTGAATATATAAGTTCCTGGCCTATAAAAGGTAATGTGAAAGAGAAAAAATTAACAAAAGAAGGTTTTTATAAAGTTATTGCATCAGCAGAATATTAGAAATGGCTTATAGGTCCAACAATAAGGGAATGGTTAAATAAATATTGGTAAATCCGTATAATTAAATGCTATGTAGGGGTGGTTGGGTGGCTCAGTCAGTTAAGAGGCTGCCTTCAGCTCTCAAATCATGATCCCAGGGTCCTGGGATCAAGTCCCACTTTGGGCTTTCTGCTCAGTGGGGAGTCTGCTCCTCCCTCTGCCTCCCCCATTTGTGCTCATGCTCACTCTTTTTTCTCTCTCAAATAAATAAATAAAATCTTTAAAAAAATCAATGCTATGTAACCATTTTTTTAAAAATATTTTTTAAATCTGAGAGAAAGAGGGAGAGAGAGAGCGCATGCATGCGCACAGTGGGGAGAGGGAGAGGAGAAGCCCAAGCAGACTCCATGCTGAGCACAGAGCCCTACTCGGGGCTCAATCTCATGACACTGAGATCAGACCTGAGCCGAAACCAAGAGTCCGACACTTAACCGAGGGTGCTCCGCTATGTAACCATAATAAATGATAAAATTATATGTGAAGAGATTGGGAGCAGTTGTCTAGTGTATATTCCCTAGAGTACCTATAACTGTGGTAAACTTTTACATCAATATCTTTAAATCAATAATGCCTCTTGAATTACAAATACCCAGCTCCATATTCTAAATCCTCCTGAATATGCCTCCAATCTACCTTTTCAATCTTGTCTCCCACTGTTGCTCCAAATGTCCTGTGAGGAAAACTGAACTCCAGATAAGGTTAATGACTCACTATTTTCTTAATACAGCTAGCAGGGGTGTGTGTGTGTGCGCGCACGCGTGCATGTGTGTGTGTATTTATTGGATGCTTTCTCTCTCAGAAACATCGCCCAAGCCTCCTTCACCTGTCTGTGCAAGGACTAAGGATGACTTCTTCTTTGTGGCCTAGAATTTATTTTTAAGAAGCTATAATCTCTCTTCGGAATCCTCACAGCACTGCATATCTTTTTAAAAATGCCTTTCTTGTTCTGTCTCTTATATGGCTATTTTTTACTTGTCACATTTACATTTAATGTGATTATTCACATAAGCAAATATAATTAATGTACTACAGCAGGATTTACATCTACTATATTGATATTTATTTTTTAATTGTTCATATTTTCCCCTTTTTGGGGATTGATTACAAAAAATGATTCCATTTTATCTCCACTATTGGTTTATCAGATATACCACTTTTTTTTTTAAAGATTTTATTTATTTATTTGACACACAGAGAGAGATTACAAGTAGGCAGAGAGGCAGGCAGAGAGAGAGAGAGGAGGAAGCAGGCTCCCTGCTGAGCAGAGAGCCCGATGCGGACCTCGATCCCAGGACGCTGAGATCATGACCTGAGCCGAAAGCAGAGGCTTTAACCCACTGAGCCACCCAAGCGCCCAGATATACCACTTTTTTAAAAAGATTTTATTTACTAGAGAGAGAGAGAGAGAGCGCACAAGCAGGGGGAGGGGCAGAAGGAGAGGGGGACGCAGGCTCCCAGGGAGCAGGGAGCNCACTTTTTAAAAAAGATTTTATTTACTAGAGAGAGAGAGAGAGAGCGCGCACAAGCAGGGGGAGGGGCAGAAGGAGAGGGGGACGCAGGCTCCCAGGGAGCAGGGAGCCCAATGTGGGGCTTGATCCCAGGGATAATGACCTGAACTGAAGGCAGACGCTCAAATGACTGAGCCACCCAGGTACCCCTAGCTATGCCATTTTATTCTTATAGTAGTTTCTCTAGGGCTTAAAGTATATATAGCTTTATTTAGCATATTACAATTTACTTTCAAATAATATCACACGTGGCTTAAAGTTCAGTGTAGAGGATATTACAATATATTTCTTTCTTCTTCCTCTCATCCTTTGTGCTATTGTTGTCATACATTTTCATATGTTTTAAACCCCACAAACACTGATACTGTATTTATTTTAAACAGTCAATTGCATTTTAAAGAGATCTTTAAGATGAGAAAGTATTTCATTTATATTGGCTCATTATCATATATTTACCCACATAGTTACCCTTTCTGGTATTGTTCATTACTTTTGGTAGATCTAAATTTCTATTTGGCATCATTTTTCTTGAATAACTATTCTTCTTCTTGACTAACTTCCTTTAATAGTTCTTGCATCTCAGGTCTGCTGGTAATGAATTCTCTTGGTTTTCTGTTTGTCTGAAAAAGTATTTTGTCTTCTCTTTGGAAATGTATTGTTGTTGAGTACAGAATTCCAGGTGGAGATAGTTTTCTTTCAGTACTGAAAAGATATTGTTCCACTGTCTTTTGGCTTGCATGATTTCCTAAGAGAAGACTGCTGTCATCTTAATTTTATTTTTCTGTGCATCATCTGTCTTCTTTTTCCTTGAATGATTTTAAAGTATTTTTTTCCTACCATTATATTTCAGCTATTTGATGATAATGTGCCTTGGTGTGATTTTCTTCTTGTATCTGCTATTAGGAGTTTCTTAAGCTTCTTGAATCTGTGGTTTTATCATTTTAATTAAATTTGGAAAAGTATCAGACCTTAGTTTTTTCAACATTTTTTATCTCCTCCTGGGACTCTAACTACAGAAATATCAGACCCATTCAATATGATCATACAGGCGACTGATGTTCACTTAGTCTTTTTCTCTTTTATTTTTTAGTTTCTATGGTGATGTCTTCGAGTTCACGGATACTGTTTTCTGCAGTAGCTTACCTGAATGTTAATCCATTAGTATATTTATCACTTTAGGTAGTATGTTTTTCATCTCTAGGAGTTCACTTTGCTCCTTTCTGATATCTTTCATTTCTTTCCTCATCATGTTCATCTTTTCTCCTATCTGGTTGAGCTTATGAGGTATATTTATAATAGGTGTTCCAACCTCTTTGGTAATTCTGTCATTTGTGTCATTTCTAATCCTTGTTTCTTGATTATCTTTTCTACTGGTTTTGGGTACTATTTTCCTGCTTCTTTGTATGTCTGATAGCTTTTGACTGGATTCAGAACATTGTAATTTTGACATTACTGGGTTTGTGAAGTGCTTCATATATGGTTGGGCTTTGTTTTAGGACACAGTTGAGTTACTCTGTTTGATTCCTTTGGGGCTTGCTTTTACACTTTGCTAGCATGGGTGGAGCAGACTTCATTTCTAGGGCAATGTCATCTCACTACCAAGGGACTATCCTTATAAGGACTCTATTCGCTTGTCCCTATTCTAGGAAATCTTTGCACTTTGGCTGGTGGAAACACAAACTATTCCCAGCCCCGTGTCCACTGTGAGGATAGTTTTTCTATTCCTTTCTGAGAATTATTTCCCTGGTCTCCAGATTCTAAGTGACATGGGCATCTAGTATTCTTAAGAAAGAGTTGTGTGTGTGCATGCATGTATGTACATGGGCTTGAGTGTGTGCCTGTACACATGTCTGTGCATGTGGAGGGTCATGAATGACATTCAGAGCCCAAGAGACTGTAAAGCATGGTGCATGTGTCCCTTTTGCTTGTGGATGGTATTAAAGGAAACCTCTGTAAACTTATACTACTTTAGAGAAAAACAATGGAAAAGTATCATGATAGTGAAAAATAGTGCTAAGTCTTAAGCATCACTGATTAAGACAAAGTCTTTGGGGGCGCCTGGGTGGCTCAGTTGGTTAAGCATCTGCCTTCAGCTCAGGTCATGATCTCAGGGTCCTGAGTTTGAGTCCCATGTCAGGCTCCCTGGTCAGCGGGGCGTCTGCTTTTCCCTCTGCCTCCTGCTGCCCCTGAATTTGCTCTCTCTGTCTCTCTGACAAATAAATAAATACAATCTTAAAAAAAGACAGTCTTTGAAGAAAATGGAATAAACTAACAATGGCAATCTATCTGACTAGAATGGACTTTGTAAGTGACTTTTAAAATTATATGCAAGCAATGAATCATGGAATACTACATCAAAAACCAATATGTACTCTATGGGGACTAACATAATAATATTAAAAAATAAAATAATTGCACAAGTTTATATTTTTTACCTATTTACCTTTTCTCCCCACAAATTTAACATTGTCAATCTAAAAAATATAATGCTGTAGTTAAAATTCTGATCACCTGAGTGTGTGTTAAAAAATGTACCAAGAGTTCATTAGTAAGGAAGACATTTTAAATTCGGCCAAAGGATGGCAGCATAACGTCAATTGCTTAGAACCTGGGATCAACTTGCACCGTTGGCAGGAGAAATCAAAACCTTCATGGCATCTAGCAGTGTAATAACATGTGGTGAGCAACACATTATTATTTGACAAAATGGATTGTTCCCGTAATGTATAAGATTACTAATCACTCTAACTCATATTAAGATACTTGCTGGTTAGTATTGTTAAGTATTTGCTTTTCCTGCTTTGACTGCCTTAATGGACATTTGTTGCTTTCTGGCTATTCACTGTCATCACCTCTCCCTTTCCAAGGGTTATTGGTATGCATAACCTGACTTCTCTGCTTCCTCTTGCATCCTGTGCTTCCGGCCTGACTCCCCATCTGACACATCTAGCCCTATCCAGGCTTCTCACTGCTTCACTTTCCCTGGCCTTGGTGATTACTTCAGGCACGGTCCTCTGTCCCAGTGGTCTCAACACACCTCTACCCCCATTTTCTGAGCATACACTTACAAATATTTAACCATATTAATTTATCTGTCCTAGAATGCTGTAATTAAAAGTGATCTTAAGTCACATATAATCTCTGCTTCCTGTTCCCTTCCTAAAGCCAAAAGATGGGCAGAAAAAAACATTGTGCTGAAAGGGGCAGGGATGCATGGTAGTCTGGAGTGGGATGCCATGGTTCAAAGAGGGTGAGGCAAATGTCCATATGGAGAGCTAACTTGGCATGGGGTGTTGGAGCCTGAGGAGAGTGAACAGAGTATCTGTGGGGGTACAGTTTCTGTGAAGAGTCACAGCCAAAGTGGGTGAGGAATAAAGTTCTTATGGACAAAGTTTCAAAGTACTGCCCTAGAAATTACTCAGATATTATTTGTTTATTTGTTTTATTTATTTATGTTGTGTATATTTAAGGTATACGACATGTTTTGATATAATGTACATTGTGAAATGATTATTATAGTCAAGCTAATTAATATATCCATTACCTCACATAGCTACCTAAATACTTACTAGTTTTAATGAGTTAATTTTAGTGGAAAAGCCTGGCAGTCACATAAAAATGCCTAGATGCCATCCTTATTCAAAGGATCAAAGTGAACCTCATCAATAAGGGCACAAATTGAAATCATGCACCACCTTATACGATGCAACTCAAAATAACACAACATCCCTTCTGGGCTATTTCCACCAATGTAAATAACTTGAACTTAATCATGAGGAAACATCACTTATACCAAAATTAAGGAACATTCTACAAAATAATTGCCCTGTAACAGTTTAAGGTTGTGAAAGTCAAAGAAAAAAAGGAATGCTTCCAGATTAAAGGAGACTAAAGGGCTTCTAGTTTCCAGTTCTGCATATAAGGAGCTTAGAAGTCATTACTCAGTCCTATAAAGTAAACAGCAGAACAGACTGAAAAACGAATTACTCTTTTTGGATCCATAAGACAGAGGAAGACCCAGGGCAAACCAATGCCCCCTAAATTGGAGAGAGAGGCAGGAGAATCCAGGGACTAACAGTTTTCTGAAGCAGAGAATCGTAAGTGGAAACCACCGCAGGAACCAGTGTTGGGGTAGGAAACCTGAACTGTAACTGGTGGGTTGCTGGAGGCTCTGTGAGACTAAAGAATATGTCAACTGAACACACAGTATGATTTTTAACAGTGTCCATTTGCTATTAAGGATATTACTAGTACAACTGGACAAATCTAAACATGAAGGCTGAGTATCACATGGTTCTAATGTAATGGTGTTAATTTCCCTTTTTTATAACTCTTTTTTTAGAGAGTGCGAATGTGGGGGAGGGGAAGACAGAGAGGGAGAGAAAGAATCTTAAGCAGACTCCTCACTCAGCACGGAGCCTGACTTGGGGCACAATTTCATGACCCTGGGAACATGACCTGAGCCAAAATCAAGAGTTGGACGCTTAACAAGAGTCGGGTGCTTAACTGACTGAGCCACCCAGGTACCCCAGGATGTTAATTTCTTAGTCTTGATGACGACATTCTGGTTATGCAGGAGAAATGTTCCTCTTTATAAGAAATACACATTAAAGTATGTGAGAATATGGGGGCATAAGACCAGCAGCTTACTCTGAACCAGTTTCAAAACCAAGATTCTCTCTCCTATATTGGCAATTTTTGTGACTATTTAAAAAGAGAAAAAATGTGTGTGTTTGTGTGTGCATGCATTTTTTAATGAAATAAGTCATTTTTGAGATGTGATAACTGAGGCCTCATAGGGCAGGTAACCTTCTTTCTCCATACTAACATCACCTATACTGTTCTTCTGTTCCCTCTTCATAGTTTAATGTAGGCCAAGAATGGCAAAAATACAGGGAAAGAAAAGGCCACCACTCCACATTATGAGTATAGTGTGATGCTTTAAACCCATGGCCTCTGAAGTGCAACAGACTACAGTTGAATCTCAACTTTGCCATTTGTTTGCTGTGTGGTCTTGGACAAGCTATTAACATCTCTGTACCTCAGTTATATCAATGCGAAGACAAGGGTAATAACAGTATCTCAGGCAGCTGTTGTGACCTCTAATTGAAATAATGTGCTTATCAGTGTTTGGCACATGGTCCATGCTCAATAAATGATATTATGTTATTTGTATGAGGCACAACAGTATTAATAGATTGCAACACCTTTTTCCACTGACCCCTGGACAAGTACTTTCAACATACCTCTCCAAGCACAGTTCCCTGTTAATCAATCACAGATGGAAATAAGATGAAGCCTATCTTCCATCGATGTTTTTTTTTCAATAAATGTCAATTAATCCAAAGACAGAAGGATCAAGTGGGTGCATGTTCTAAAAGCACTTACACAACATGTACTGGTCCTCATGACATTAATTCATTCAACACATTTTTACTGATTGCTTATTATCTTCCTATCACTGTTTAGGCCTATTCTGTGAGCCAGCGATAAAGATCCCTGGAATAGAACTTAATTGGATTAGGTAGGGTGAGAAGGGAAAAACAGTAGCGTATAAACAAATTATATAGCATAAAATAACATAAAAGTCGATCAGAATAAGATCAGTTGGGAGCATCTTTTCTTTCCATTTATAGACCACTTGGCTGTAGAACTTCCATATAGAGTGACAAAAGCAAATAGCCTAAGATCAACCCCTGAGGAACCAGTATTTAGGGAATGAGAAGTGGCTACAACAAAGGGAAAGAGAGTGTCTAGATCAGTAGAAGGGAAACCAGTTTTCAAGCAAGAAGGATAGTCTAACAGTGTCCAATGCTGCTGAGTGGATAAGCAAAGAAAGTACTTGAAAGCATGTATTGAAGTTAATGACGTGGAAGTCATTAGTGATTTTGTAAATAGAATTTTCAACAGAGTAGTCTGGGTGGGAGACAGATTTCAATGCTTTAAAAATGAAATGGAAAGAACAATGTAGGTGATGTCAACAAAAATTTGATCACTCCATGGAGGAGAAAAATAAAGTGAAAGTAAGAATGGGATATTCAATCTTGGAAAGCTTTGTTATTTTGTTTTTAATTTTGGTTTGTTTTTAAGGTAAGAAAGACAAACTGTTGACTGGAAGAGGCCAGTAGAGAGAGGAGAAAGAGATGGAACTCATGGCACCCTTGGTCTTTAACAGGAAGGATAGACAAAAATGTAGGCATCAAAATAATATATAATTATATTTCATATTTAATGTGTATGTGTGTATTAGTTAACTAATATACATGGTTAGGTTGCTTGGAGACCATAGTTAACAATAACATCAATTTACCTTGCTTTGAATAGAAGCAGAGAAGGTCCACAGTCCATCCAGATTGGGACTTTGTCAGAGGGTGTTCAACTGAATGATAATGAAACAAGCGACTCTAAGGTATTAATAAGAGAGGAATGGAAGGTATTGAACTCTGGAACTGATAACAGATGAGTCTGGATTATACCAAAATGATCAAGTTCAAGGACAATATAGTCCACCTAAATCTCTCTGATCATATTTCACAATTGACTTCTTATTTTCTCTAGTTTTAATATGAATACTTGGTTAGATAACAATGGTACTTATGTCTCCACTCACATGGCAATATCCAAGCTATTACTTAATAACCACTTACTTAATATATACTACATATGCTACATATATATTTTCTCAAAAAGCTTTGTGGATTTGGTATTTATCACCTCCTTCTTTTCTTTACCCCCCAACCCTCAGCAGGATTCTTTGGTAAAATATTGTAAAGCAACCTCTGATGCTTAGCACATCAAACACATCAAAGTTATAAGAAGTGGTCCAGATAACAAGAGAAATATTTCTGTTATATATGATCCATTCTGACAAAATGAAAAAACCTAAGCTTTTCTAAGATCAACAGTAAAAGGTACACCGAAACCCTTCAAAGACGCAGGCAAGTATGGTCATCCTGATCTTGAGAATATTTCATCATGCAGCCAGGAATGAAGAAGGTAATTGGGCAGAGAAGGGAAAAGAGGTTAAGACCAAGGGAAAATGAAGGGCAGAAGAAGAGAGAGATGGAGCCCTGGACAACCACGAAAGATGGTCTCTACAAACTGAAAAGTACCTCAGTGGGGAGAGTTAAGAAATTTCCTGTATGTCCTCTGAACTCCACATGTGTTTGCTGTTGGTTAGTGATAGGATTATTTTCTTTCTGATAGCAGACAACATTCCCACAATTGTCTAAAATTATTTATTTAGCTAACACTTATAAACTCTTACTATGTGCAAGGCATTACTTTTGGCAAAGTACAGATATTAGTTCATTTCATCCACATGATTACTCTATGATTTAAGTCTTATTACAATCCCCATGGCACAAATAAGGAAATCAAGACACAGACATATTAAATCCAAATGTTGTGCAGTACGAAGAGAATATAGTTATATTAACTCTAATATTTATAATATGCTTGAGAAGTAGGTCTTATCTCCACTTTAAAAATGAAAAAAAAAAAGAAACCAGCTGTGATTTAAAGAAGTTAAATAACATTTCTAACCACAGGGACTTACACTTCTGATCATGAGGGAGTAACAGGATCAAGAATTACCTTCCTGCAGTAAACAGCTAGAAAACTAGACAAAATATAGACACCAACTATTTGTAGTCCCTGGATGGTAGCCAGTTTAAGACTGTGATTCCTGGGAGATGGGAAGCAAATGAGGCTTTCTGATTAGAGGCAATTTCTAGATTAGGCTTCAGGGAGGAGGAGCCTCCCTAGACAATCTCTCTGAATTGAAGAAACAGAGATCAGAGCTTGGGAAGGCCAAAGCAGCCAGAATGTGCAGAGCAGAGTACCCAAAAGGAGGGAGCTAGCTATCCAAAGAGTTCAAAAAACTTTCACAGGGGTACTCTTGAGTCTTTGGTGAACCCTAGTCTGTGCACAGATCAGGTGAAGCCCTACAAGGCCCAACGAGTATAAGGTCCAGAGGAAGAAAATAATTATTATGGAGCTTGAAGCCAAAGAGCATAATCAGGGTCAGAAATCATTCAAGTTCCCACTGGCCACCTATAAGAGAACTTCTTAAATACATAGGGCATTCAATAAAGAACCCCAAAAGAGTCACTCTTAAATATGAAGCTAAATTAATCCTAAAGACTAATCTAGACCTGTCTTGAAAGAGTTTAAGAACAAGACCGGGAAAAAACCCAACTAATCTACAACCAATGACTGCCTGCCGGTACAGAACCCAAAATTCTTTAAAGAAATATAACAAAATCCAGCACACTAAAATAAAAAATCACAATGTCTGGCATTCAGTATAAAACTACTATACCTATGAGGTATAGGAAAATGTGACCCATATTCAGGAAAAAAAAAATGGGTCAACAGAAATGGACTGAGAGATGATGGAATTAACAGACAAACATATTAAAGCAGCTATTATAAATAAGATCCACAGGGAAAATGAACAAGAAGGCAAATGGAAAACAAAAAACTGAATGAAAGAGACATTCAAGATTTGAAAAATAAAATATATGAAAATGTCACTAGATGGGATTAACAACTAAACAACAAAGACACAACGAAGATGGTTAGGTCATAAGTAGAATTAAAACCCAGCTCCATGTGACTCTAAGGTATTCTCATTTTCCCTGGGTGCTTCTCATTTTACAGTGTCTTAAGGAGACCACAGGTAACAATTAAGGTAGAAATATCATCCAAGCAGAGGGACTGTAAGTAGAAGGGTAAATGTAAACATGCCACAAGGAAGAAAACAATTTTAGAATCAAGACAGACACAGGCTCAAATTCTACCTCTGGCATTTAGCTAGGTGAACTTGCACACATCTCTAAAATTTTGAGCTCATTGCCCCATTTGTAAAATTGGGATAGTGAGAAGGCCTGATATATAACAATACATACACAAACAATACCATACATATAACCATACATACATAATGCAATTGAGAGAAAGCGTGAGAAGCTATTTATCATACGCTTGGTAAATATGCATATAACCGTTTTGTCAACAGCAGTAAGAACCTGAAATTCTTACTTCGGCTCAAGAAAGTGAATATGACTGATTAGAAGGCCTGAACAGGCTCAGGAAAAGCTGTGTGTGTGTGTGTGTGTGTGTGTGTGTGTGTGTGTGTGTGTGTGTGTGTGTGTTTAAGGGGATGGTCCTGGGAGCCAAGGGGTCCTGGGTCCTTTTGCACCAAACTTTTGCCATGTTTAAATCTAATGGGCCAGATAATGTGAGTGAACATATTTCTTCCAGAATAGTATACAATGTCTTAATGGATACTACTCTTTTGACCTAAAAAAGTTAACAAGGATTCTAGATGGAAATCATGACAAAAAAAGATCTGCCAAAACATACCTTTTAGGAAATGTGCCAGTGAACGTCACATTGTTGTAATGAATGCCATCTTGTTTCCTTAGAACAAAATGATGTATTTGAAACAGTCTGTGTTGTGCACTGAGATAGTACTGGCTCTGAAGTGGCACATGAGCTGCCCAGTTCTTGGAGAGCCAGTTAACTGCAGTAAGCTCCCGTTTTTGTAAAGTAGGTGTGTAATACTAACCTTGCAGAGCAGTTATAAGGATTAAATAAAAAAATATATAAATTCCCTAGTATTGGGAAAATTTGTTTCCTGTCCTTCTGGAGTCCTCCCCCCCTCTCCAATTCATATTTATTTTATTTGATATCATAAAGTCTTCATGATATGGGAACTGAACTAGGATTCCTTACCACTGCTCCCACTCTCTCAGTTTAGATTTGTCACTGCTTCCTTTCCTGAAGAAACACGAGGGACCAAACATGAGGGACCATGTGAGGGACCAAAAAAGACAAACACCAGAGAAGCCACTGTAACCTCATGGGGCTCTTCACATTGGGTATTCATTATTCTCTGAGTTTTGAGACAAACTCAACAGGCTTCACTCCTTGGTAGAGCAAAGAGAAAAATAAATCAGAAGACTATAAACTGTTACAGAAGACTGTAAACTTTATCCATTGCCTTCTTAATCTAGCAGACATTTTTCAGGGCTCTAAGCAATTATCAAGTGACAGAGTTGTCTAAAATCAATACTGCTACCTTGTGTAACCACCAGAAAGCAGATATGAAGACTGGTGCCTGAGCTGGTCTAGAGATTAATGAGTTTGCTAAGTAACTTAGTCTGACTACCTGGTCACACATTTCTCTTGACACAGTCAACAATCACTAGTGGGAAGGCTATGGTCTAAAGTGATTCCAGGAAATTCTCAGATAATTATCAAAAGATCCATGAGATGGGAGAATAGAAAATGATCCATAGACTGCCATGCCAGGAATCCAAGTTCACCTCAATTCCAGATAAAGATATTCTTGGGCCTAGCATAAGAATTATTGTCTCAAATAAACAAGATGTTCTTCTAAATAAATAAACTAAAAACTAAGACAAGATATCATTGCTTTAAGAAAAATCTTATTAAAGGTGCAGCAGATTTGTAAAGTTCTTTATAAAGAATAAACACCTTTGCCTGGAGCTCAAAGAGGGAAGAGTATTTAACAGATTGACTTAAATTCAACTTCAATGTTGGGGGGCATAATTGCACTTATTAACATTCACTGAGTCAATGTATCTTCATGATTGACTTCCTGAGGGTGCCTTAGTTTGACCCCATCTATTGGTGTCAAACTTTACTCTGGCTAACCTCAGAAGATGGGAAACCTTATCTATGTGTTATGTTCCTTGGGTCATGTGTGAATGCAAGATGAGGAAGGTCATTCTAAAGTTACAAAACTGGGACACAGCTGCCCACAGTGTCCCCTCTTGAAATTCAAGAGAAGATGGCTTGGAAATAGTGACACACACCCAACAACAGGTAGCAATTGGGGCATGGGTGGAGTAAGCTGGAACTATGACAGTGTCTCTGATAAGCATCCTGTGTGGTGAGTTCTCCTTTTTGGGGCAGGAAAAAGTTTTTTTTTTTTTTTTTTTAAAAAGAAGTCTTTAGACAAGGAAACAAATGTCCCCTTTGTCACTATGACTGGGCAGCGGATAGAGTCAGGTCATATAATGAAGCCATTCATTAGCCTTGGGAATATAAACTGAGCCTCTTCCTATTCATCTCACCCTTCTTGAATGTCAGAACAAGATTAAGATCACCCTGAAATGAACAAACTGCCTGGCTGGTTGTGTCCTGACACTTTCAAGATGGTTTAGTTACATCAGTTTCTGAAGCTCTCAGAATTGTGTTTCTTTTTGAACCATCAGCAGCCAAGATCTTCATGTACCAAGAAGAAAAGAACATTTTTAAAGAAAACACCTTATATCATCGAAGGGGGAAAATGGGCACTATGAAATGTTGTTGGTCAGATATTATTCAGGATTGAGTGCTGAATACAAAGTATTGTAGTACTACAAGACTTTGAGGTTATTTGTTGGAATTTCAGAGACTAAGGAGATCAGTTTATATTCATCACACGGACGTTAAAAAAATACATAACTTTGAATACTAGCACATGGCTACATCCTTTGTACTTTCACATTACCATCCCAGCCAGTTTAAGGACAGTGATTTCTTTTTAAAGAAAAGTACAAGCCTGAACACTATAGTGCTTAATTTTAGACTTTGGCAAAATTGAACTTTCCCATCTCTAATTCATGTCTATTCAGCCTAATAATTAGTGAGAAGAAAATGTGCATATATGTATGATGGGGAAGGAGGATGGTAGGAAGTTGAGGGCATTAAAAGATGGGCAATAGAAACAAAACACAACCACTTTTTAAAAAAATATATTTATTTTTAGAGAGAGAAAGAGAGTGCATAAGTGGGAGGGACGGAGGGAGAAGGAGAGAGAGAATCTCAAGCAGATTCTGAGCTGAGCCCAACAGGGGCTCAATCTCACAACCCTGAGATCACAACTTGAGCTGAAACCAAGAGGCAAAGGCTTAATCAACTGCACTCCCCAAGCATCCCACAACCACTTTGTTTTTAAAAATAAGAAAAGCTTTGTTAAATTCTCTGACTCTAAATATTTTACATCAGACTGACATGTTATTTTTTAATTTATTAAGAGATTAATAATTAAGACCACTGGTTCTCAGACTCAGTGGAACAAAGGTTTTCCAAGTTGTAGCTAGATGATCTACTGCTAAAATCAAATTCTAGCAAGCATTTCCTAATTCACAGACAAATAACAGAAGAACTTTCTACCTTGTAAGCATTGTCCTCATGAATTGGTCTTAAACCATTAACGTGGCAATAATTTACCTTAACTTCTCAAGGTGGTATCCGATTTGCTCATAACACACAATTAAAGCAATTAATGACAATAGCAATAATTCACAGTGTTCTGTTAATAACACCATGACTGCTAGATGATTTTTCCCTTGACGATGTTAGAAAACAATAGACTAAGACCATTGATCTATGGGCAGATTAGCAAATTTAAACTTGAATAAATAAAGAGAAAGGACTTCAGGTATGTTTACCAGGCCCAAATAAAACTGGAGACCCTGCAGGTGGTCTGTGAAAAAGGGAGTCCCTGCATGTAAGGCAATGGGGATACCTCTGTCAGTCTTTCCAAAGGATGAAGCTTCAGCAAGAGCTACACAGTTAATTTTGAGACTTTTCTGCAAGGCAGTGCTGTCACTAATTACTCTTTATATTCCCCCAAAAGGAAACTTGATTTTTAAGTACTTGTTAATCCTTTAACATCTAGATTATGAGGGTCTGAAATGACCATAAACTTTTTAGATTTAATAATGAAGACTGATGGTCATTTTTACAGATATTTACTGAGTACCTATCAAGGTAGCAGTGAAACCTAGATACTCCTTATGGGACTCCTAAAGATTGGTTTTGAATGCTATATTACCCCTTTTTCTAAATTATCACTACTCCTCTTGGACTTTCCAATAGAAAAACCATGTTGTTAGCTTTTAGATTCTCTTGTAATGTTTCTTTTAAGAGGAGCTGGGGAATAAAACTACATACCAAAACACATTAACAAGGAATTACAAGTGTTAGCTAAAGGCAAGAGGCCAGGGAAGAGTGCATATCAGCACACTGCTTTATTTCTATTTTAAAACACTTGCCCATTAGTGTTTAAAAAAATTAAAGAGGCTAGGGTGCCTGGGTGGCTGAGTCAGTTAAGTATCTGACTGTTGATTTCATCTCAGGTCATGACCTCAGGGTTGTGAGATTGAGCCCCCGAATTGGGATCTGCACCAGGTGTGGAGCCTACTTGAGAATCTCTTTCTACCTCTGCCTCTCTCCCCTCCCTCTCTCTCTAAAATAATAATAATAATAATAATAATAATAATAATAATAATAATAATAATAATAAATTTAAAGAAGGCCAAAATAAAGAGATGCTTTAATTTGATTCTGCTACAACCATAAAAGGATGTTTTGAAGAGCACATGAAGAAAACTGTAAGATTAAATTAGAAATGTGGGCTATTTTGGGATGCTCAGGTGGCTCAGTCAGTTAATCATCTACCTTCAGCTCAGGTCATGATCCCAGGGTCCTGGGATTGAGTCCCACATCAGGCTCCTCGTTTGACAGGGAGCCTGCTTCCCCCTCTGCCTGCTGCTCTTCCTGCTTGTGTTCACTATAGTGCTCTCTCTCTCTGACAAATAAATAAAATCTTAAAAAAAAAAGATTCTTTAAAAAAAAAGAAATGTGGGCTATTTATGCTATGGTCTTGTCTTTTACTGAGATTCACTGTATTACATAACTTTACATTTAAATCAAAGTTGAAAGATCTTGGAAATTTCACAAGATCTCAGACTTGATTCTTTTAATCTAGAAAGTGCTTCTTTTTTCTTATGACTTACCTAACTCAGCAAATCACTGAACATTCGAATTCATTTGTGGGGTAAATGTCAAAAGAACCTGGCCTAAAGTAGAATGTGAAATGAAGAGACTGAGGCTCATGTGTTCTCCAAACAGAATTTATCCAAAATTCTTGGAAGCAGGGCACCTGGGTGGCTCAGTTGGTGAAGTGTCTGCTTTAGGCTCAAGCCATGATCTCAGGGTCCTGGGACAGAGTCCTGCATCAGACTCCTTGCTCAGCTTCCCCTTCTCCTTCTACCCTCCCCCCTACTTTTGCAGTCTCTCTCTGTCTCACTCTCTCTCAAATAAAAATAAAATCTTTAAAAAGATTCTTGGATGGAAAAAGAGAGGGCAAACACCAACAACTGGGAATTTACATGGGCTCTATCGTGAAAAGATAAGAAAGAGGAGAGACAAATAATCTCTAAGATTTAGAGGTGCCTGTGCCTGGGTAGCTCAGTCAGTTAAGTGTCTGCCTCCAGCTCAGGTCATGACCCCAGGGTCCTGGGATTGAGCCCAGAGTCTGCTTCTTTCCTTGGGGGGGGGGAGTCTGCTTCTCCCTCTCCCTTTACCCCTCCTCCCTGTGTTCTCTCTCTGTCAAATAAATAAATAAAATCTTTCTTTAAAAAAAAGGAATCTCTAAGATTTAATCTTTCCTGGAACATCAACATACTTAAATTCTATGTGTGTATGAGAAAGTCCAATAAATAAATGGTTTGAAGAACAAAGCACATCATGAAAAAGAAAAGAAAGAGAAAGGAAAAACAAGAAGTGGGTTATTTTTTTTAAAACTAATGAAATTATTTTAGTGTTTGTGGAAGTTTGGTTAGGATATATGAGAGTAGGAAAATAATTCTAAATTTGCAAGTGTATGTGGATAGTCAGTGATGGCAAGTGGTGACCTTAGATAAACACTGCCCACACTCTTCACAAAGAGGGACTCCTGTCCACAGTACATATGACCTAGGTAACCATGTTTTGTAGCAGGTCAAAAGTGACCGCACCAGAGGTGGTTCATGACCCAGGGACTGCGTATGGTAGAACCGACATGGTCTGGGATAGGAGAGCTGGGCCCATCAGCTTCTCAGTGTTGGTAATTAGAACTGGGATACATGGAGAATTTAACAGTGGGAGGCAAAGCTGAGACAGGGGACAGAGTCCATAAAAGGGGTGGTGGTACTTGTAAGAGACCCTTCTAAGCCAAGGCTACGGGAAAGAGGAAAATGAGTAAAAATACAAAAGTGACCTGAAGATGAAAATGGAGTCACCTCTCAGAGTGGAGTAGGGAAGCAATGAACAAAAGCTGTATAGGGAGTAACAGGTGGGGAGAAGAGCATTTCCTTAGAGCTGCTTTGGTTCTTGACATCTTCTAGTTCCAGCCATGAATTTTTACACTGGACCCTTCTCCCAGAGGTAACTTGGGCAAGACTCTGATCCTTGAAATCAACAGAACTTAACCACAGCAGCAGCAGCTTCTATAATGAAGCACTCCTGAAGAGCCTAAGCTAGGGGAAGGAGTCCTCACTTAGCAAAAGGGACTGCAGCATTTCATTCGTGTGTGTGTGTGTATGTGTGTGTGTGTGTGTGTGTGTGAGAGAGAGAGAGAGAGAGAGAGAGAGAGAGAGAGAGAGAGAGAGAGGGAGAGAGAGAGAATTCAAGTCAATAAGAGCCAACCCTTTTGAAGTACTTTGTACATCAAACAACACTTGATAATTATCACGACAGATATTCATCAGAGGTATGTGCAAGGTTTTGTCCTGGGTACCATGAAGATATACAAAGAAGACAGACATAAACTCCCCCCGCGCCCCCCCCACTCTCCCACCCAAAACACTCTTTAGGAGGACCTAACTAAACTTAAAACACGTCTTCCTTGGAATGATTTTCCTTCATAATTTCCTGTCTGAATCAGGTTGCCTTGTTATGTTTCCATACACACAAAAGTACTTCCCTGTCATAATCTAACTTGTTAAAGCTTATCTCTTTCCTTAGATACAAGCCACGGGAAGGTATGATGTTCCTGGAACATGGAATGTGCTTAATAAATATTGAATGATGAATAAATAAGTGTAAAAAACTAAGCCATGACATAAAGAGTTGGGTAAAGGACTTCTGTAATTCTCAAAAAACTGATAGTGTTTTTATATTGAAATTATGCAAACAAGAGTCATATCACTCAAAATAATTACAAACACTATACAATTATTTTGAATGTATTAAATTTAGGGAAAGTATTCATTAAAAGACTCTAAACATTTGAATTTTACAAAATGAGATTTCAATTACTTTTCAGTCTGTGCCCTTGCCACTAGTTATATTTGCTTCATTTTTACCTTTTCTTCATTCTCAAGTGTTCATCTTTCTTTCAATATTAGACCTTGGGGTGCCTAGGTGGCCCAGTTGGTTAAGATCCAACTCTTCATTTTGGCACAGTTCGTGATTTCCTGGTTGTGAGATCGAACCCTGCATCAGGCTCCAGGCTCAGCCTGGAGTCTGCTTGAGACTTCCTCTCCCTCTGCTCCTCCCTACCATCCTCCCTCCCTCTCTCTCTCAAAGAAATAAATCTTTTAAAAAATCTATTAGACCTTAATCTTCCCAAGATGATCTCCTTTCTCTCTCTTTCTCCTCCACTCATACCCGACCTCCACAATCCAGCAAAAGATTCAACCTAATTTTTTATGACTAGTCTTCAAAGTCCAGTATGTGGGTCCCTCACACAGTTTTAGAAATCAGGAAAGGTTTGCAAGTGAAAAGGCAGATCAGGAAACACGAGCAGGTAATTTGGGTCACACGAATTCCATGAGTGTGCTCCTATAAATTATCTTGATGACCAGATAATTAATTTGGAATCAGTAAGTCAAACCACTCATTTTTCCGGAAAGTTGGGCATTTAGATAGAACATATTTCCAGGGCGCCTGGGTGGCTCAGTGGGTTAAAGCCGCTGCCTTCGGCTCGGGTCATGATCCCAGGGTCCTGGGATCGAGGCCAGCATCGGGCTCTCTGCTCAGCAGGGAGCCTGCTTCCTCCTCTCTCCTCTCTCTCTGCCTGCCTCTCTGCCTACTTGTAATCTCTCTCTCGGTGTCAAATAAAAAAAAAAAATCTTTAAAAAAAAAAAAAAAAAAAAAGAACATATTTCCAAAGTATGCAAACTATGAGGGTGGCCTGCTTCCCAGAAACTACATAACTTCCCTGTGATGTCATCCTGGTTTTGTTTCCTTGTGTGTGCTTGATGGTTCTCCTCCATACAGATCTTTTTGGACTTCCAGATTTTGAATTTTAAGTCCAACAAATTATTTTTGATGACATTTTTCTAATTTTCATTTCTCATGGCATTGTATAGGCACTATAAGGCAAATCTTCCACAGTTATTTTCTCATATGAGATTTTGAAAGTTCTCTAGACTATTTAAGAAAGAGTACCTGCTTTTCTTGTATATATACAGATTCTGTGCCTGCTCTGTCAATGGAAAGTGCCACAGTTTGGCACTGAGGAACCTCTTACCAAGGTCACACCCCTACCCTCAAGCTCAGATTGACTAATCACTTATGAATATACTTTTTTATTTACAAACTGGGCTTTGCTTTCAAACACAGAAGATGCAAGATCTTTATATCAGGGAAATATTAGTAACTCTCAAAAGTAGATATATGACTATATATGCAATGCACAGGTGAAGTCCATTCATTCTCACTTAAGCCAAAAATTTTTTCATCCAAGAATAATATATCAACTTCTCAATTTGAACTGTACATTGTACATTAAGAAACAGCTATCCCATTCCATAAAGCTCTCCCTGCTTCTCCACAGCAGGATCTTGCTCATCCAAATTCCTGTCTCCCAAAGTTTGACTATGTGGGGCCACTTTCATAATTTTTCTCGTTTTCACTTACCATAAGTTTATGAACATTTTATTTAAATTAATTTTTACAATATTAAAACAAATTTACTTTTTAAAATTATTATTTTAGGGTTTTTTTAGAGGGGGGAGGAGCCACAGGAGAGGAAGAGAGAGAATCTCAAGCAGACTCTGTGCTGAGGGCAGAACCCGATGAAGGGGTCGATCTCACGACCCTGAGATCGTGACTTGAGCCAAAATCAAGAGTCAGCCACTCAACCAACTGAGCCATCCAGATCCAGTTGCCCCAAAATAAACTTACTTTCAAAAGTAGACTCTAATGTGTGTTTTTCTAACATACATTAAATAAATACATAAAATATGTATATGGGAATAAAAAAGTCTTAGTTTCAGTGAAACTACAAATAGTACTTTGGTTTGAATGTGGTTTTGAGCTACATGTGGATGGAGTAGGAAATGTCCAGTAGTGGAGGCTCTAGGCCTCCCACTCTTTTGCTTCTGCACTCTCAGACGAGCAGAACTAAAAGATGGGCCCATGACTCCTGCCAGTTTAGCTGCCACAAGTGTAATGTAGCATGATTATGGTTGGAATTTTATGATTGGAATCTTATGAATTAAAGCTTTCTAGCCAGTTTAGAATAAAATAATTCAGTCACTTCAAATTTCAGTCACTTCAAATGTCAATGTTTGTAGGAGTGAAGGGAAAGAGGGAGGGTCAGAAGGACTTAATTACAGTATCTTAGGACTTCATAAAACTTCTAACCATTTTCTTTTGTTTTGTTTTCTTTTTTTTTTTTAAGATTTTATTTGTCAGAGAGAGAGAATGCACACAAGCCAGGGGAGCAGCAGGCAGCGAGAGAAGCAAGTTCCCCACTGAGCAAGGAGCCCGATGTGGAACTTGATCCCAGGACCCTGGGATCATGACCTGAGCTGAAGGCAGATGCTTAACTGACTGAGCCACCCAGGCATCCCTACTTCTAATAATTTTCAAAGCAGCTTCATATACCTTAAATGATTTGAATCTATAAGAAGCCAATGACATAGAAAAAAGGTCTATGAGTCACAGAGTTGTTATCATCATTAATTAAAGGCCAATAAGCTACTTCTATCTAGGTTTTCACCAGCATAAGAGAAACCAGACCTTTCCTCAAGATAAAACTACAGTATCACATTTCTTCTCTTTTGACTGGCATTAGTTAACAAATAAATGGTTCAGGCTGGATGAAAACAAAGTTCTGCCTTTTAACCAAAACTCATTATCTTTTACTCATATTTAAATTAAACAATAACAACACAAAGCAGTAAAATGCTGTAAAAATTTTAAAATAAAAGCAATGACCACTAAAAATCTCCAACTATTTTCTTCTTACAGGTTCCCTCCCAGTCTGCCTACGTGCTGTTTTCACAGCTGTATTCTGCTTTCCCTTTTTTCTTTCTAATGTATCATATAGTCTCTCTTGCTATTACTTCCAAATAAGAAGACAGATTAAATGTTCTACCCAAATCCATGTACAGAGTTAGAAAATGACAGGTCTAGGACTACAGCCTAGGGGTTTTTGCATTTTATTCTGAAGCTGTTTCTACTATACACACTCTCACAATGGAAAAGATGTCCCAATTTTTAAAAATCCACAAAAATCTAAACTTAAGAAGTAGATCAGTTAAGATATGATCCTTTCATTTATAGCAAGTTTTGTCACTATAGGGAGTCCACTAATGTTGAAAATTCCCCTTCTGCATAATTAGATCTAGTCTCTAGCCTCGAGGAGCTCCTGTATCACTTACAGTGTGACATAAACTCTAAAGAAGAATATATAGAGGTAAAGGATTTGCATCGATATCAAGTCAATCAGAAAAGGACATAAAACATCTCGGAAATCATAATGTGAACCCATGGAGCAAAGACTGAGTTAAAAACAAGACTGCGGAAGCACGGCAGAGGCCATGGTGCTCCTGTGTGCAGTGACAAGGGCTGTTCGTGCAAGAAAGCCGAGTATAAGGAGAACACAATCACAAAACACTGTTCCAGGTTTCCATAAGCACAGATGCAGCAGGAGAGCAGGCTGCTTCCAAGGCCACGCCTAAGTTCCACACTGGGAACTCTATGAGATTTCTAAAAACTTGCCCTCTGATTTCAGACTGAAGACAAGGGTTCTCCAAGTGTAGTGCACTGTCAAACTATCAAGCAAAGTGCTTGTTAGTGGGATGGTCTGGGATCTGCATTTCTTCACCAGCCCTCCAGGTAACTGATAATGAATACTGAAGGTTGAAAGAGACTTAAAGAAATGACAGGATACAGGAGAAAAGTAATTTCTTAGTCTTCCACTTTGTTCTTCCTATGTCCTAAGTTGCCTAAGTCGTCCCTCTGCTGCCCCTCCCGTTCATGCCCCCATGACTACCTGGAATCAAAAAAGAAGGTTCCGATGTTTGGCAAGTTACAGCAAAACACGTTAAGATGAGGAGGATTGATCCAAACAAGCTCCGTGTTCATTTCCATGCTCGTGTCCAGCTCACCTTGTACTGAGGTCAAGAGGCAGTGGAAGTCTCTGTCAACTGATGTAGATGAGGGTAAACGGAACTCTGAAAAAGGTGAAAGAAGCCCTAACAAGCTCGTGAAACAAGTTTTGGAACAAAGTTATAGGTAAAAAAAAAAAAGTATTAAATAACCACCATTCTTAAAATAAGCAGTGTGTCCTGGTGTACTGATTGTGCACCGGTTTTTACCAGCAAGACAGGGAATGAATAAGGCAATGCGGATGTCAATTTCCAGCTATAGCTACTGTGTGGGTTCTTCATGGGCAACAGTAGCTTATGCAGTGAACCCCCCTCCAGGGCTGGTGCTCTGTGTATTGATTTCTTCAAGAATTAAAAGAACAAATCAAGCTAATGAATACACAGACCATCAAGATGGAAACCATTAATCTGTTAGATACTTCAGACTGGAAAAGTAGCATAATACTGCTTAAGATCCTTAATTATTGTATTGAGTTTTAAATGTCTCTAAACTAATCATTGTCAGCTATAAAGAGAATGCTTATAAAACTTGTGGAATAAAATTGCCATACTTCCACGCAACATGTTTCTATAACATTAATGACTCAGATTAGTATATTCTCAGAGGCAAGACATAAAAGCATAATGCACATTTTCTGGACGTCAGAGTTATAATACCATGAGTAGCAATAAATAATGAGAGTCAAGAGTACTAACAGTTATTTTATTTCTTGGAAAAGCATCAAAATTAAAATAGAATTCAGTTTATTAAAAGCAAAACATTTTACTAAAGCTTCAATGTTTAAAAACATGAACAACAAATAAGCATTTATTAAATATTCTTACTCTATAAATTGAATCTCTGAAAGTTGCTTTTAAAGGAGATCCAAAGTGGGGAGGGGAGGGAGAAGTGAAAAGAAGTGAAGAAAAGAAAAGAAAATAGATCCAAAGACCAGTAACTCCAGGAATAAAGGAAGGTAGAGGAGGGAGAACTAACCAGGAGAGGAGAAAAATTTGAGATACTTGGACAATTAACTCCTTGGCTCTCAAGAGCTCCTGAGTCTTTTTTTTTTTTAATTTTATTTTTATTATTTGCCCAAGGGGTACAGGTCTGTGAATCATCAGGCTTACATCTTTCACAGCATTCACCAAAGCACAAACCCTCCCCAATGTCCATAACCCATCCACCCTATCCCTACCCTCCCACCCCCCAGTAACCCTCAGTTTGTTTTATGAGATTAGAAGTCTCTTAAGAGCTCCTGAGTCTTAACACAGAATTCCACCTGGGCTATGGTTCTGCCATAGCACTTCCACTCATTTCATGTCAGATTACTGGTGTCTAACTAAAGAAAAATTTATTTTTTTTTCTTGATAATAAAATGATTAAAATTTGTTGGGTGCCTACTCCAACATGTATATGAGGAATTTCAGACTCTAACTTTTCAGACATGAAGTAAGCATCATTGGGCTAAAACATCTTACCTCTTTGACTCAAGAATCCTTTGGGATTAGTACTACTATCCCCATTTTACAATTAAGAAAACCATGGATCAAGGGTTAAATGACTTGTCCAAGAATACAGAGATAGGAAACTCCACTGGGAGAGTCTCACAGAGGCTTTATTTTGAAGCTCCTGCTTTTCTCATTATGATATACTGATAAAATCTTTGGACCCAGTGGTATCATATTGACTACTTTAAGGAGTGAGGGTTGCAGATCCAGAACCCAGTAACTGTGTAGTTCTTTATATTGTTACTTGTGAGTCAGAATTTCACCAAAGCCATTTTTAACAGGGAAAATATAATTATCTGACATCTTTCTTGCACCATGAAAGTCAGGGTGGAACTTCCTAAGTATGTACTGAGGGCCTCCTGTGTGTCAGGCTCTGGGGATTCAGTGGTTGAACAAGATAAACAAGGTCCCTAACCCTCAAGGGGCTTACATTCTAATGTGAGATAAAGATACTTAAATCAATGAATATGTTCCAGAGAGTGACCAATATTTTGAAAAAATAAGGCAGGACACGGGGATGAAGGGCAACCGGGGTATGGGACAGCTATTTTAGACAGCGTGGCCAAGGAAGCCTTCTCTCAGGAGCTGAGACCTCACTGAGGTCTCATTGAGACCCTCACTCATTGAGACCCTCACTGAGACCCAAATGATGAGAAAGAGGCAGGAACATCCAGAAAGGCCAGCTGGGGCTAAAATGGAGTGACACGCAGCATGGTAGAAGAGAGGTCAGAGAGCTGAGCAGGACCAGGTCAGGAAACCCACATCCAAGGAAGGGTACACATCCGTAGCAACACATGAGGGGTGGCAGGCAGTGGCCATGGCTGCTGTCAGACAAGAAAGATGGCAATATGTTGGCATAGCAGGTTCTCAGTTCAACAGCTATGCCAGCATCTTGCCTCCTCTCCAGTTCTAAGTTACGGGAGCAATACCATGCCTCTTCAGTGGTTTACTTTTCCAAAATCTTCCCTTCCACCTGAGGGAGGGAAAACATACTCATTAATTTTAAAAAATGCAAGTTTGTTTCTGAACATTACAAAAGTCTTCTTAGAGTGGTCGATTTTGAAGAAGTTGTTAAACACGGGAAGGTTGTGGCTTCTTTATTTCATGGCCTTTGATCTAAAATGAAGCCTGAGAATGTGTACTGACTGCTTTGTCAAACGACGGGGGAAATTCTGACATAAAGCTTAAGTCAGTAAAGTCTAAAGCTGATGAAAGTTAATTATGGGCTATTATCACCATATTTACAGTCCACTGTACATCCCAGTGACAACTTAGCACAGTTTCATTTTTCCTCTAATAACTTTATTGGTCAATTTCTGCCACTCCGATGTACTTGAAGAGTAACCGTCATCCTCCAGTTGTAGTTCACTGCTTTATGGGCCCTTAAAAATAGTGCTCTTTTGCGCCAACAATTCCCAGCGAGGAACTTATTCCACAAGTACATGTGCAAGAACACCACTAGGTTATATATCCAAGGATGTTCACTGTGACCCTGTTTTGAAATAGCCAAAGAACTGGAAATAACCCGAGTGTCCATCAATATGATTGATGCAGGCTAAATTATGACTATGAATTACGATATGATCTCACAAAAACCTTTTATCATCCTTACCAAAGCTTAACGCATCAGAATAATGACGCTGTGTGAGAGCACGTCTGTGTACAGCTGACTCATGAACAACATGGGTTTGAGTTGTGTGCATCCACTTATGTGTAGATTTTTTCCAGTAGATACAGTATTGTCAATGGAGTGTCTCTTCCTTATGACTTCCTTTAAACAAATTTTAAATTGAAGTACATTAGTATTAGTTTCAACGTATTGATTCAATAATGCTATGTTACTCAATGCTCACCATAAGTGTAGTCACTATCAGTCAGGATACACTATTACTGTGTTACTGACTCGATTCCCTAGGCTGTACTTTTTATCTTCATGCCTTATGTATTTTATAACTGGAAATTTGTACCTCTTAATCCCTTTTATCTATCTATCTATCTAGTCTATCACCTTTGCCCACCACAAGTTTGTTCTCTGTATTGAAGAGTCTGTTTTTTGTTTTGTTTGTTCATTTGTTTTTTAGATTTCACAGATAAGTGAAATCATATGGTATTTGTCTTTCTCTGATTTATTTCACTTGGCATAATACCCTCTAAGTCTATCTGTGTTGTCATGAATGGCAAGATAAATCATTCTTTTTATGGTTGAGCAATATTCCATCATGCGTATATACCACATCTTTTTTATCCATTCATTTATTTATGGACACTTGGATTGCTTCTATATCTTGGTTATTGTAAATAATGCTGCAATAAACATAGAGGTGCATATGTATTTTTGAATTAGTGTTTTTGTTTTCTTTGGGTAAATACCCAGTAGTGAAATTACTGAATCATATGGTATTTCTATTTTTAAATTTTTGAGGAACCTCCATATTGTTTTCCACAGTAGCTGCACCAATTTACATTCCCACCAACAGTGCACTAGGGTTCCTGTTTGTCTACGTCCTCACCAATAGTCATTATTTCTTATCTTTTTGATACTAGCCAATCTGGCTGGTATGAGGTGATAACCCATTGCGGTTTTGATTTGCATTTCTCTGATGATTAGTGATGTATATAGCATCTTTTCATGTATCTGTATGTCTTCTCTGGAAAGTGTCTATTCAGGTCCTCTGCCCATTTCTTAATCAGATTTTTTCAAGTGCTTTGAATTGTTTTGGTGTTGAGTTATATAAATTCTTCATATATTTTGGATATTAACTCCTTACTGGATATACCACTGGGAAATATCTTCTCTCATTTTCTAAGTTGCCTTCTGTTTTTTTGATCATTTCCTTTGCTGTGCAAAAGCTTTTTATTTTGGTGTAGTCCCAATAGTTTATTTTTGCTTTTATTTCCTTTGCCTGAAGAGACAGATCCATAATTATGTTGCTAAGGTCAAAGTCCATTCCTTATGATTTTTTCTTAATAACATTTCCTCTTCGCTAGCATATTTTATTATAATGGAATATATAATACATATACAAAATGGGTTCTTTAAAAAATATTTTATTTTTAAGTCATCTCTACACCCAGTGTGGAACTCAAACTCGCCCAATCAAGAGTCACATGCTCTACCCACTGAGCCAGCCAGGCACCCCTACCATATATAAAAGATGTCCTAATTGACTATTTATGGTTTTGGTAATGCTTCCAGGCAACAGTAGGTTATCAGTAGTTAAATTTTGGGGGAGTCAAAAGTTATATGTGCATTGTCAACTGCATGGCGGTTCAGCACCTCCAGACCCCACATTGTTTAAGGCCCAGCTGTAAGCATGAAAGTATGTGTATACACACACATATCTGGGCTGGTACATACAATTTTTTCTTGAAGGATACATGAGTGATTCATTATTTTAAATAGTGGTTTATTACTCTAAAAATAATTGGACGACAGTGTTATAAATTATTTTTGTTTTCTTATATGTTCCTGATAAGAATACTAATAAATATTACTTACAAACAAAAATGAACCTAAGATATACCTAATAAGGATCAAACATTTAGTTACACAGCCCTATCAAGGTACATCTAAGAAGAAGCACACTCACTTAAACAGGGCTAATTATCAATTGCATTTAACAGAAGCAAAAGTTCAATGTTTCCTAAGTCTGGAACCATCTATGTGTGTATATACACACACAGTCATTTGCTTACACACGTGCCATATGTGGTATGTATTTCTTGTGGGAGGACAGGAGCTTATGAGGATTCTATCGCACAAGAGCCTGTAAAAACTTGTGCTGGGGCAAGGTATCTGGTGGAAAAGGTACTAACTGACTTCCCAGAACACAGCTCAACTTGATAAAACAATCCATTAATGTAAAGGTATTTAGGAATTTTTGGTTCATCAAGAGCAGAACGCTGAATCAAAATTAAAGGCAAATGCAATATAGATTATAAAAAACAGGTTAAAAAATACATCATTGAATCAAGAAGATTTAATTGAATCAAAATTTCTCCCAAAAGTTCATTTTTTTTATTCCTAATATTCATAATTGAGTGGCAGATGTAGGTTGCATCATTTTAGAAGGTATACACTACATATTTGAAAATCTTATTTTCTTGTGTTCATTTTGCATATGCAAAAGAAAACTGAATGCTAGCAATTATCTGATTTACCAGCCAGATCCAGCAGATCCAGCAGACCCCTGAGAAGTTATATGGCCTATTTCATACAGGGATCACTTAAAGGATAAAAGATAGGATGGACTATATTCCTCTTCCTATTTACTTGTATATTTTTAAAAAGAAACTTTACTTTGTAAGTTATCAGATAATTTCTCAACATATAATTTAAAAGTCTAGAAGACCACACCCTTCCCTTATTAAAGGTGCTGTTGAAACTTAGGTTCTTCCCATTAATTTCTCTGATATATCCAGTGAATCGTGGTTTCTATCAGGTCACTGAAAAAATGCACCTCCTCCCCACATACGCCTTAGGCAAATTTCTTGCAAAAATACAATCTATCCATGAATTATGTTACAACTGGAAAAATATTATGGGTACCTAATTATAGCTTTTAGCAGTTAAGGTTCAACTTTGAAAAATACTCAGTAAAATGTCCTGGAGATTACAGGGCCTATTTATAATTTTTTTCCGTAAAAGTTAAAAAAAAACTATTAAAACATCTCAAAACTTTAAGAGTGTAATTAACAAAGTTTAAGTCTAGGAATTTTCAAAGAATTTTAACTAACTTTAAATTCGTTATAAATGAATAATCTGATTTCAATTTGTGAATAGTTGATTTAAAACCACCCTGGAAGAAAATTCAGCATGTCCCAGACATGTGGGGGACAGGAGGCAGTGAGCTATATCAGTCCCAATTAGTACACAAACATAAAGAATGAGAATAATCCAATCACAGCAACTTAAAAGATGGTGTAACTAATACTCAATGGTTTTCCAGAGCTGGAATACAATTTACATGATGCCTCATTAAAAAAAAAGTTCTCTAAAAAAGGCTGGAGGTAGGGGACTGATTATGTATAAAGAACTAGAATGTCTTATTTTTCAAGTACAGTAATATGGAAAATTTTGTGGTCCAATCAAGAACATAACTGTGGGGAAAAAAATAACATCCACTGAATGTGTTGGTATTGCTTTTGGGAACAGACAATTTGATAGGATGTGCATAAAGCTACTCCTTAACTGATAAAAGCCAGATGTGCGTTTGCCCTAAATCTGGGGGTTACAAGAAAGAGGAAAGTTACAGATATAATTTAATACATATTTATTTGTACATAATTGATATATATTAACTTATATAGCAATATATAATTATATAACTATGAAAGCTAAATATAAAAATTATAAAAATAAATATATACAACTAATATAACTATTAAATATTAATAAAGCACAACTAAATATTTAGATCAGGCATCAGAAACAACCCCTAAGCTCCACTAAAGTATAGAGGAAATGACAAAAAGGGTGAGGGTTTTATTCCTTGTCATTTCCAGTGGCCCTGTCATTCCTGCTGGAAAGCCTCATATCCCATCTCTCTGTCCAATGCATCCCCTGCCCCATATACCGTGGTACCTACCAGATTTGTTCTCCCTCACAGAGCCCCACTGCCCAAAATCCCACTCCTTCACCCATTCTAAATTCCTTTTTACTCTTTGCATATTTCTTCTATGGGAATGAGAAAGAGACATCTACCCTTTCATTATAGGAATTTAAGGCAAACTGCAAATGGCTAACAGGTTAAGCCTTCAAGGGGACCTAAATTCTTTACAGTATGGGTATTATACAAAAGTACTTTTTAGTTGGAAGATATAGAATATCTTCCTATAACACCTATATCAATAGGTGGTTCTCTATCTTACAAATTCTTGCCTGAAGTAGGCCAAGATTAAACCGTTTACTATTTTCCCAGTGAGGGAGGAAGGTTGGGGGGGGGGCAGAAGCAATCATCTTTTTTGAGAAACAGTATGTACTTTTATATTTTCCCCCTATTTAATCCTCACAAAAGTGGTTGCAGTTGGTATTATTATTATTTCTTATTTATAAATGATTAAGCTGAGGCTGAGTACATTTAATTATCTTAAGTCAACAGCCCAAGGTCACCAGCCTACTAATAATTCTGTTAGTTTAACATCTGTTGGGCATCTATGTTATGCCAAACATTGCACTGAAGACAGGGTCTCTGTCCATAGTGGGTTCCCCAAGTTGGGCATTGGAGAAAGGGTAAACCCTTAACACATTATATATTTCCACTTTATCTGGTGACTCCTATGATCAAGTTACACACAAAATATAATAACTGAAATAATGGCATTGTGATGGATTGCAATTATGGCCTCAATTCTCCTTGAATCCCCTCCTAGCCACATAACTTGGCACTACCTGTTCTGACTCTGGAATTAGTTGTGTAATTCACTTGAGTCAACTTGTGATGTCAGCAAGATATGATACAAGCAGAGTTTAGAAAGCACTTGTGAGACTGAACTTACCTACTCTCTCTTGAGCCTTAGCCATCACTATGAGAACATATCCCAGCTACTCTACTGAAAAATAAGACAAAGATAGCACAGCAGAGTCTCCCTGGTCATTCCAGCCAAGGCCGGTGTTGGTCAACCAACAGCAAGCCAATCCCCGTGTGTGAGCAAACAAGATAAACGGAGCTGCTTAGCTGACCACTCCCACTCCAATGTGTAAGCAAATAAACACTTAGTGCCTAACTCCTTCAGGTTTTCCAGTTGTTTGCTATGGAGTATTACCATAGAAAGACGACTGACATGGCATAATGATTAAGAAAGACTATGTGCTCTGGATTTAGACTGACCGGGTCAAAATTATCCTTAGAGCAGCATAGGCCGTGTGTGCTCAAGCTACCTATTTCATTAAAAGGTATAACAAAGTCAACAGACACCTAAGTTCATTCTCCAACTGTGCTGGTAAATTACAGGATTTTGGTGAATATTTGTGAATAAATAAGTGAACTTCAACCAAGCACTGTTTTGCTAGACTATGGGCTCCTTGAGGATTAGAGACAAGACTGATTTTTCTCATTACCAGGACACAAATGGGATGAAAAAGGCTTTTTAGAGGGAAGGCCCATCTGTATCTGTTAAATGAAAGAAGAATAAAGATCTGTGTTATTTTGCCAAGATCGATGGGAAGCCACCAAAGGGCTTTATAGGAAGCCACAGGAGAAGGCTTGCGTGTGTACATGGGTGTGTGTTTTAAATTTCAACACTTTGTATTGTTTTACTTTTAAAACTTGTCTTTTGACAGGATTGTTCTTGCTGCTCTTTCATGGTGAACAGACAGGAGGGAGGGGTCAGAGTGGATGCACATAGACCAACCAAGGGCCACCAGGACTGTCGAGGCAGAGATGCTCTCATTTTGATTGAGAAGGAAAAGCACAGATTTGAGATATACTTGAGAACAGAACAGAAAAAAACTTGCTTGAGGACTTGAGGGCCTAAGGAAATGGAGGAACCAAGAAAAAACCAAAAAACTCAGTTTTCCAGTTTGTGCTCCTGGATAGGCAGAGGCAACTTTCACAGAAATAGGGAACTCCAGAAGAGGACAAGTATTTTCAAAATGTAGACTCCTGATTAGAGAGGTTAATCCTTGTCTGAAGCCACCACCTGGAACTTCAATTTAAAGAATCCGTGGCATCAATTTACTTGAGGATTGATGTTCCTTGAACACTGAATCGTACCCTGTGACACTGGTAAGTTCACTTGTCTTAGGGGGCTGAAGGGGTGTGAAGGAAGGCTGTGCTGGATCTTTGTAAGAGGGAAAAGACAGCCCCACTGTGAAGACTTCTTGAACTGTATTAAACCTTGAAAGAAAATTAAGCTTAAGAAGGAGAAACGTGTACATGCCACATTTAAAATCAGTTTTAGAGACTAAGGTTGGATCCTTTCCTACTTAACACATTTTCTATGGACCTAAAATTAAACTAGACTTTAGAACATTCCACACACACGAAATATGAACTCTTCCTTTGCTATCTTATGCTCATCTTAAACTCCATATTCCTAGAATTTCATTTAATGCCATTACTTACTAAAAATCCAATTGTTTCAGGTTATGATTCAATTATCCTTTTGAAGACTGCTATCTTCAATGCATTGGTGTGGACTGATAACTGGCATCTTTTCCTAAAGATTTTGAGCCTTAATCAGGCCTTTAAAAATATGTACTTCATTAAATTGAAATGTTTATTCTACAGTAGGGTCATTACTTTATTTATAATTCATTCTTCTTTCTCTGGACTTCATGGCCATGGACCATCTCTTCAATCTTAGGTAGTCACCTAATAAATATGGGCTGTTGGCCTTAGAGGGGCCAGGGTCGCAAGAGACTGGGGACAGATGTGTGCAACCCTGTCAACACTTCTAGAAAGAAACCAAAGCACTCTGATGGTGGGTGAACAATACTTTCATGTGTGAAAATGTAGGGAATGTGGGGCTATTGTGAATCACAGGAGGACCTGAGTGACTTATCAGTAACATATGGTACCTCCCAAAGCCCAGCTAAGCACAAGGGTACCCCCTTTAATCACTAGCTAGCCACCGCCCTTCAAGATCTGGTATACTGCATATCTTAGGGTACAAATATCTTAAATATTTGTAATGACTGAGTTTCCCATTGAACTCATATTCTAGGTCCTCCAAAGCCTAAACCAAAGGGTGGATGAATTTAGAATATATTAAGTGTCAAACACTTCACATCTATTTTGTTATTAAATCCTAACTCCAAACTAAAGAGCTGTTGAGGAAAATTATCTCCATTTTATACCTGAGGAAACCAAACTTCAGAAAGGTTAAGTGATTAATTTATAATTACACTGCCAGTAAATGTCAGAGTCAAAATTCAGCGTATCTTCCCTGAGGTCTGCACTCTATCTGTGTCACCATACTAACACACAATCTCACCAGTCTCATTTTCTACTCACCAATGTGGCTCTTCCTCTGGGGCTAAATTTATCTCCTCACCATCCCCCTGGCATGTCAGATACATCCCCAGCTCCACTTTGGTCATACCTTTTCTCCTGCCCCACACATATTCCTCTAAATGATCATT
Organism: Ailurus styani; assembly: GCA_002007465.1. Lineage (NCBI taxonomy): Eukaryota > Metazoa > Chordata > Mammalia > Carnivora > Ailuridae > Ailurus > Ailurus styani. The sequence continues at coordinate 2,292,874 of LNAC01000444.1, read as the reverse complement.
CTGCTTCATAAATCTAATAAGATCCATCCAAAAGTAAGCATCCTGAACTCAAGGGAATGATCCACCGTGCTGATTCACAGCAGAACTATAAATGACTCCATTTTCCTCTTTGTCAGGAACCTTTAGAATACTGTCTAAACACATAATTAAAATGTAAAACATTTTATTATCAGACTAGATGGTTACCTGTGAACCAAATACCACCAAAGTCAGACAAAGCACACATGGTAGGGGGATCTCTCAAGTAATCCCAAAACCAAGGGTTCCCAAGTATTTACATCACCTGAAAGCAGCATTCCCTTAGAATGCTAAGTCTCTAGCCCTTTGCAAGTGTTGTTCCCTAACACCCTCCTAACATGCCCCTTGCTCTGTCTGGCAAACCAGAATTCATCTTCAAGACTCTGCTCAGGCAGGGCCATGACAATGACGATGATGATGACGATGGTGATGATGATGATGATGCATGCCCTATTCTAACAAAAGAACAGACTAAGGCATGCTAAGTTATATTTTCTGGAGGCTGTGTTTTTGTTTTTCAAATTTTCCCTTGCAGGTAATTTTGGTGCTGTTGATGAAGACACATTGGCAAACTGGGCCCAATCTCTATAGGCTTTTGCCAAGGCTTTTGTCCTAATTAAAATCTAATGCCTTGAGCAACTACTGATGACAGGGCAGCTTTCTGACCCAGAGACTATAAGGCTCCAAGACGAGCTAAAATCCAGAAAGAGGCTTTAGGAAGGAATATGGCCTGATCACATCAAGGACACTGGAGTGAAGGTTATGCTGCACAAGTAACCTGGGTTTAGGGGAGGAGAGGTGGACAGTCTGCAGGAGAGACAACAATAGCTGTCATTTGTCTCTACTTTAGGCTTGTATATATATATATGTTATTGGATTATTTCCAATTCTCCCAATTCCCTGTAAGGTTAGCATCATCATTCCTATTTTATTCTCTTTGTAGAGAATGTGCAGGACTGATGCTTTACAACTCAAATCTCATTCATGAGGAAATCTACTTTGTTTAAAAACAAAATAATAACCATGTTTTTCCTTTGCACTTTTCCCAGTTATGCTACCCTTTCACTAAATATATCACCAAGGTCCTGTCTAGGGCTAAAATTCTTTAATTTTAATATTCACCAAGGAAAGATAAATATTAATAGATGAAAACAAGAAAAAGAATAAATGTATGCATTTTTAGTTATTTCCTCTAAACAACTCGAAGTGCTCTGGAAATACTTCTTAAAAGTGTATAAATCATTTTCCCAGTAAAAGCCTGCAAGAATCTCAAATAAACTCAAGAAACACAAGAGCACAACTAAGGAGACTGAAAGAAAACCTGGAGAAGTGAAGACACCAGCCCAGCCTAGGTGAGGAGGAGGCGAGTCCACCCAATAACGAACTTGGCAGTGCGCTAAGGCGGCTGCTGTCTGTGCCAGAGTAGCACATTATCCTCAAATGGTCATCACTGGCCTTTCATGCTACTTTTCTACCAGCATTTGGTAATCTGACCTAACGAGGAAAAAGTGCTCATCCCCCAGATGACTGGGCAAAAATCCTGAGGGCAGGAAGCCCCTGCCCTCAGGATTTTTGTTTTTCAGAGGACTAGGTTACCACAAATATGTTTATTTCTTATTGCAGTGAAAATCCATTTACATATTCTCAATTATGTTTCTACTTGCATTGGCAGGAATTATCTCTTCCTAAAAGCCCGATGTCTTGATTACTGATGTCACCCTGAGAACGTTCACTCTGAAATGCAAGCAGCACAAAAATCAAAATTTCAATTCTTGATGACAGCCATTAATGGATTTTATTAGAGTGTGGAATCCTAAGACAAACAAACATGTGCTACCCTTTTAAGACAAAGATATAAGAACAATCTTTCTCCTTATTAATTTGCAATTAGTTTTCTAGAGTTGTAACTTGTGTTGGACTTTCAGCAAGAAAAAATACTCAAAAGGGAATGGAGAATATTTTAATGAGGTTCAACTCTAGTTCTGTCATGTTTGGTATCCAGAAGAGAATGCACACTGTTCCATTTACTAAAGTGCAAACTATCTGGTACTGCAAGGATGATGACTTTTTAAAGACCTGAAACAAAGAAGTGGACTGGGTTGTACTTGGAAAAAGCAAAGAGGTGACAAGTCACTTTTCAAACACAATGGATGGGGTAGAATAGAACCAAGGATGCTTGGATTTCATAAAACTGTGGGCAAAAAGAAAATGTAAATAAAAAAAATACAACTCACTGCTCTTCATTTAAAACATTAGGTTAATAATGAATCACTGAATTCTATTCCAGAAACGAATATTGCACTGTAGGTTAACTAAGTAAAATAAAAACAAATAAATAAAATAAAGTAAAATAAAACATTAGGTAGCTGATAATGTAAATGTCTTCAATAATAAATTACAGTCTTGCACTTAAACTTTCACAATGTTTATTACAAGGGAGGAAATGTAGATTTTTAGAAATACTATTTCCTTTATGTCTAGAAATGCTACCAAAAATTTACTCTATAACTTAAGATAATTCTCCCAAGCCATGTGGAAACATTAAAAACATGACCACCTCAGGGCACCTGGGTGGCTCAGTTGGTTAAGTGTCTGCCTACAGCTCAGGTCATGATCCCAGGGTCCTGGGAGAGAGTCCCACATCAGGCTCCCTGATCAGAGGGAACTCTGCTTCTCCCTCTCCCTCTGCTCCTCCCCCCACCCCGCTCGTGCTCTCTCTCTCACTCATTCTCTCCCTCAAATAAAAATCTTGAAAAAATATGACCACCTCTACTTAAAACGTGTATTTTCCCCAAAACTTAAATGTTAAGAATGACATTTATATTTCATATATGCACAAAATATATAGTAACCACTTACAGTGTATGATGGGCTATCAATGGATGAATCCTGGGAAAACAGAACTCCGTCTCCACATTTTATAAGCTCAGATATTTGCTTCTCACTAGAGTCTTATTTTTCAGTTTATTTCTGATTTACAAAATGTCTTAAAAACAGTAAAACTATGCGCAACTTGGTCCCAACTGCCATGTCAGAAACTGAGACTCCAATCTTCTTCCAGATCAGAAGCTGACTTTTCATTTCCTCCAGACTTCATCGTCAGGGTCCCGGTGGACAGGTGGAGGTGTTGGGAGTACAAGCTGCTGCCAGAAGCTGGAGCAGAGCAGACTCCCCCCACCCCCAGGAATTCTAGGGCTTGTTGAAACCTCCAGCACCACAGGGGTTCTCTGCCCCTGGTGTTCACTAGAAACCTCTGAACTTTTCAAAAACTACTGATGCCTGAACCTTTGGAGCACAGTGAACAAACCACAATCTCTAAGATAGGGCCTGAGCATCGGTATGTTTATAAGAGCTCCACACATGATTGCAATGTGCAGCCAGGGTAGAGAACCACAGATAGAAGGCTTTGAGATAGATGGATGGTCACATCATGATCAGCTTACTATTTTAACAAGCTGGGGAATACTGAATGGAGGCAATGTGAGGGGAAGCCTCCGTGATACACTGGTAATGACTGGAGAAGGCTCTATCTGTAGACACGAGAGTATAGAGGCTGCACTCCCTGTAAGTCCATTCAGATTATCTGTAAATATAATCAACTGACACCCACATTACAGCCTACATTTGAGGATCTAAGACATCGCTTTTTCTGGAGGTAACTTTTCATTATGGAATAAAGAGGCTATAGGTATGCTAGCTCTCTTCTGGGTTTACCAAATTAACTTCCTACCCTTCACCATCTTGGGAAGTTGACCTATAAAGGGCTATATAAACAGAATCCCTCATCCTTTGACTCCCTGTTGGGAGTTGAGGTGTCCTGTTGGGAGGAGGTCTGAGGTAAAGAAGAGAGGGCAACTGGAGTGGGTACTCCCTGGTTTGCTCCCCGTGGGACCTCAACCGGAAGTCACAGCTCCCCTCAAGGTGTCTCTCCTTGCAGGTCCCTATAATCACTCCTGCCTGCACCTGCATGCCCACGGTGAAAACTGTCTCTGCTCTTACTAGCTCTGCTCCTACTCTGTCCTCTCCCTTTTAAACAGTTCCTTTACTGAAACCTGTATGAATGTTACTGAACCCTATACGAATTATCCTAATTTGAGCGCTCTGTTTCCTCATAGGCTCCTGACACATAATTTTTGGCCAAAGATGTTCATTTTTAAAGATTTTATTTATTTATTTGTCAGAGAGAGAGAGAGAGAGAGCACAAGCAGGCAGAGTGGCGGGCAGAGGCAGAGGGAGAAGCAGGCTCCCTGCTGAGCAAGGAGCCTGATGAGGGACTCGATCCCAGGAACCTGGGATCATGACCTGAGCCAAAGGCAGCTGCTTAACCAACTGAGCCAGCCAGGCATCCCAAAGATGTTCATTTTAAGATCTTTAAAGAAATAATGAGAGATGCCAGGCGCCTGGCCAGCTCAGTCAGAAGAACATGTGACTCTTGATCTTGAGGTCATGAGTTCAAGACCCATGTTGGGTATAGAGATTACTTAAATTAAAAAAAAAAATGAGAGCTATATACAAAGATTCAGGGTGTCATTAATGATTTTGAAGAGATTTATCATAGTCAGAACTAAAAAGAATGGATGCCACCTGTGTCCTAGAGGCCTGTGACTGAGCTAATTCGTAACCCATTAACTGCTGGGTCATCAGGAGTCTGGGAGGAGAGGTAGAGGGAGGACACTCAGGACACCTAGGGTGGTGACTCATTTTCAATCAGCATAGAAATGTTTCAATATTTTAGTATAGCCACAAACAAACAAAAGTTGGAAAAAATTATATTGCTAATAATAAATTATAGTAGGTCTGTCTTCGGAGAGTACTTAACAAATATGTGAAGATAATTACAAACTACTTGGCAAAAAGCAACCAGTTACACAATAGCATAGCATCCCCATTTTGTTTAAATACGTATGTATACATGTATTTATACCTTCAGATAAAAAGAATGAGGAAGTTAATAATGTTTAATCTCTTAGTGAAATAATAAATTTTTAAAATTTTTGTTTTTAAAAATGTATGTGTTTTTCAAAATTTCTGCGATGGAATGGATTTAATTTTTATTGCAAAAATAAGACAACATTATTTTTTTAAATGGAGCAGAGTAAAAAAAAAAAGAAGCTAGTTTTTTTAAGATTTTTTTTTTTTTAATTTACTTGACAGAGACAGAGATCACAAGTAGGCAGAGAGGCAGGCAGAGAGAGGAGGGAGCAGGCTCCCCACTGAGCAGGGAGCCTGATGCGGGCCTTGATCCCAGGACCCTGGGATCATGACCTGAGCCGAAGGCAGAGGCTTAACCCACTGAGCCACCCAGGCACCCAAAAAAGCTGTTTTATTTAAGCTGAGTCTAAAAGACCTTTTCATGTTTACAGTGAGCATTTTCACTTCATCTCAACAAAGATTTATTGCTTTATCTTTACATGCCAGGGAATAAAAAACAGACACAAACTCAATGCAGTTCAGCACTGATGGGCTAACAACAAAGTGAAGAAGGTGGAAAGATGAAAAAATAACACATCATTATGATATAGACAAGAACAGAAATTATCTAAAGATGCAAAAACTCAGGGAAAAGATAGATGAATTTTGTCTGGAAGGAAGTCATAGAAAGCTTCACAGAGGAACTAAAGACTGAGCAGGACATTGAAGACTAAACAGAAGTTCAAAAAACAGATAAGGCAGGATGGAACTTTACTAGGGGAGAGACGTTCATGCAAATGATCTCAGGCATGAAGCAGCCAGGAACTAAGCAGAATTAGCTCTGCTCTCTTTCTGCTAAAATAGAAACCTGCAAGGACCTTGACTTTGAGAACAGGGAGTATGCATTTATGAAAAACATACTATATGACAAGGACTGAGTTAGTTTTTTGGTTTTGTTTTGTTTTTTAAACTGCAATTATATTACAAATAAGAAAATGGAGTTTCAAGTAGGTAAGGGCTACTTTAGATATCCCAGGAACTACACCTTAATTACTTTGTTTACATTATTCTTCTGTTTATGTGAATCTTTAAAAATATATATTGTATTTTATCAGTTGCTCTCCTTACATGGAAAGGATTATAAAGAACTGCTGGCGTGCAGGGTTTTGGATTTACCCACCAGAGCACTTCCTCATCACCACAAGAGTTAAATATTAACTTGCTGCTGATATCTGTCCTTGGTGTGTGTATGTAGGGGGCAGGTAAGAATGGAACATGTCATAAATGTAAGCAGTTTGGGGAGCCACTAGTCAGGAAATAATGTGTGCCATATTGGAATAATCACCTTAAAGGTGAAACCTTCAAAGAAAGCAAATCTTCAGGTCCAATATGGGAATTAAATTATTTTAAAACTACAGGATGTTCTGAACTCTGGACCTGGTAGAGTTTCTCAAAACTATTGATAAATAGATAAATTCATTGTTTTGAAAATATTTTTCAATGCTCACCATTTTAGACCACTTATTTTTATTAGAATGGATTAATTCTGGGCTTATTGATTTTTTGCTACTTGTCAATATGGAAATAGTAACTCTTTAATAATATGCCTACATGGACCAAATTCTACAAATGTTTAATGTAGATATCAGACCAAGTGTTACTCTTTACTCTCCTGAATACTGCAGAAATCAAATTAAATCCAGTCCATTTCTCAGTAAGAAGGGATTTTATTTGGGCATGAATTTATTTGGCCAAGACAATAAATTCAGTTTTTCTTCAACATGAACCAAATTAATTTCTTAGATGTTGCTTTACTCCACTTAGATCTCTGTTCTTTGAAGCCCAGGCATCCCTATTAAGAATCTTTTAGTAATTCTATTATAGCTCAATTGTAGCTCAATCTTAGACACCTGACTTCAATGGGATATTCTCTATGAAAAAGCAAGTTGACTTGAGTTCCTTTAAAGTTTTAAAAAGTTAATTAATATTTGCCAAGCACTTTGAAGATAAAATGTGTCAAAACTAATAATTACTTTAAAAAATGAAATCACAAGGAGCTATCCTTCCATAATTTTTTTGTGTGTCTCTATAATTTTTTTTAATCCACACTTCAATATCCCCCACAGTAAGGAGGCAGTGCAGATACAAGCATGTAGTCTGTATTTTCTTTCAAGTTAATGCAAAGTCAGGCCAGAAAAAAAATGTATTTTTCATACCACATTTTGCTCTCCGCAACCTTTAGACACTAGGCACACTTAAAAGCACTATTCTGAGTGTGAAAGAAAAACTGCATCAAAAAGCTAGGAGAAAGAAAATGTCCAGCTTTAAGTTCCAACTCTGACTCTGAAGGCCCTGTGATCGGGGCCATAATTCCCAAAACTGCCAAGCCAGGAGAGGTGGTTTATATCCTCTCCACACACAGAAACCCCCCACTCAGCCTCAGCACTGCATCAGACCCCAAATAACCTAGCATTGGAAACTAGTTTAATTATTCTATGTATCAGGGCGCCTGGGTGGCTCAGTGGGTTAAAGCCTCTGCCTTCGGCTCAGGTCATGATCTCAGGGTTCTGGGATCGAGGAGGATGCTTCCTCCTCTCTCTCTGCCTGCCTCTCTTGCCTACTTGTGATCTGATCTCTCTCTCTCTGTGTCAAGTGAATAAATAAAATCTTTTAAAAAATTATTCTATTTATCAAATCATCAAACATGATGATTGTGACTGGGAATTTGATCAATTCTATAATTATTAACACTTAAAAAAATTTTTTTTAGAGCAAGAGAGAGTGCATGAGTTGGGGGAGTAACAGAGATAGAGAAGGACAAGTTGACTTGTCCACTCTGAGTGTGGAGTCCCATGTGGGGCTCTATCCCATGACCTTGAGATCACGAATCTGAGCTAAGATTAAGAGTTTGCCACTTAACTGACTGAGCCACCCAGGCAACCCAAGAGATGATTTTTTAAATCTTTTAGAGGGGTGCCTGAGTGGCTCAGTCATTAAGCATCTGCCTTCGGGTCAGGTCATGATCCCAGGGTTGTGGGATCGAGCCTTGCATTGGGCTCCCTGCTTGGCAGGAATCCTGCTTCTCCCTCTCCCACTCCCCCTGCTTGTGTTCCCTCTCTCACTGTGTCTCTCTCTGTCAAATAAATAAAGCCTTAAAAAAAAAAAGTCTTTTAGAGTGTTGGGGTGTCTGGCTGGCTCAGTTGGTTAAGAGTCCCCTCTTGATTTCAGCTCAGGTCTTGATCTCAGGGTCATGAGTTCAAGCCCCATGCTGGGCTCCAGACTGGGTGTGGAGCCTACTTAAAAAAAAAAAATCATCTCTCAAAGGCACACTTCTAGTGGATCCAATAGTGAGAACCTGTTTAAAATCTAGAAGAACCTAGTGATTTCCTTGAAGGAAATTATAAACTTTGGTGAGGCTGAGGTTAGATGCCCACCCACCCGCCAGTAGTACCTCTGTGTTATTAAGCTTTCACACCGTGTGGCCTTCCATACAGCCTGTGTGTGTGTATTACATTAATCAAGTGAGTACCTGGTGGTGGTTTATGAAGGTCTGGGGCATTTGCAGAGGAAGTGGAAAGCACTGTTAGGTCTGAGCACATCAGAAAACTCTTTCCTCTAGAAAATTATTTAGGGGGTCTGGGCTTCTGGAGTTAATGGCTCATTGCATTTGGCTTGTCAAACCCTTGACAGCTTTCAAGGTACTAACTTGATTAGCATAAAATGCCTACTGGCAAAAGCAGAAACTGAATTGTTTAAATTTTCTCACCTTGATGATGAGTGTCAAAAAGATTTTTTAAAAAGATTTTAAAAGAATGAGCATCTTACTTAAACTGAAACATTTTAAATTCTTAGGTCTTTTTTAAAAACTTTGATTTTTGCATATTAGCATTGACTTAGCTTTTGTCTGTATCTAGTAGGCATTTCTTAAAATTATAACTAAGTGTTCAAAAATTCAATGAAAGGCACCTTGCTTGTAACAATCTGAGATAAATACTAATAAGAGTACAAAGGTAGAACAGAGCTGCTAAATGAATAAAATTTTAGAAAGTATTTACTCCTTTAGGACTTATAATTGCAGAATTTTGCCAGTAAATCTCTAAAAATTTCATAACATCTGTATTAAAGATCATGCTTCTGAATTAGTAAATCTTGAAAAGGTAAATTTAAGCTAATTCATAAAATTCAATGATTTAAAACAGTGCAGACTTGAAATTAATTAATATATTCCCAAGTCTGGGAAAATGATACAGTAGTTGTCTTCTGAGTTAGCAGAATGACATCTGTTTTCTTCCTCAATCAGTACCCTATTAGAATTTTAACTGTGGTGATGAAATATTTTGTAATTTGCAGGGTGGCAATTTCAAAACCTTCCCATAAAGTCAGTATCCCTATGTCTTTGAAACTCCTAACTAATGAAGTAAAACATTTCCATATAAAAAGCCCAACAAAGCCATGAGTGGTTGGATACATTAATGCCAATCTACAAAGGAGCCTGTAGAAAAGAAAATACACACCAAAGTCATTCATGGATAGAGGGCAGAAAACTTAGAATGGTGGGAGAAATCAAAGAGCAGCACATTTTGCCTGGGCAAAGCAAGGTCAGCTCTGGGTTGTCCTTCTCAGTAAGCCAAGTGAATGCCCACTTTTAAAAGTGCCCATTCTGAGCAGCAAGGTGCATTTTTCCAAGAATTTTTATAAAATGCATGCATTACAGGTACCCGTTTTGACAAATATACCACCTGTTTGTGCTCACATCCAAATATGGCTGGTCACTTGGCACTTTGTGAATTACTTCGTGAAAAGGAAGTTCTGCTTTCAGCAAATACTGTGATACACAAACAAGGACTTTTAGGAGGTAGGGGTTGGAAGAGTCAGGATAGAACAGTCACTTTTGCTAATGTTCTAATCATAGATCTAGATACTGCCCAAGCCAAGTAAAAGCTGAAAAGTCTTCAAGATATTAAACTAGAAGAAAAAATAGCAGAGATACTGTGGATCACAATTCAAATGGATGAAGAACCATAGAATCTTAAGATGTGCAGGCTTGAGTGGAACCCCATTAGACTAGATGGGATCATCTGATTGCCTTACTTACCCAATTCAGAGATGTAAATACAAGTTGTCTATGAGATCTCATCTACAAGGAATACCAAGTTCACATTAAATGTGTATGATACACCATTTATTTATCTGACCTGCGCTATGAAACACAATGGCGATTAAGCCAGTTGGTGTAAGCGGTGACCTTGGTACACTCTTTTCCCTCTGTTTCTGGCACCCAGGCAAAGCAGGCAGCCACAGGTACACAGGTAGGGTGTGAAAGACTTACTTTTTTCAATCAAAGGTCCACTGAGAAAGTTTTACTTTATGCTCTCAAAACACTGATCTTGTCCATAACGCTTTCCATGCGGAAACTGCTTATGTTTTAAAATTAAACTCCAAATCTTTCTCCAATAGGGTATGAGATTGGGGATAATTTTTTGCGCCCATTCATCATGGGCTATGTGGCTCTCAGTTCATCCTGATCCCTGCCCTGAGAAATATGGTATTGCATCCATTTCGCCTGAGAGACCATTGAGGTTCCAAGAGGTAAAGTGATCTGCTGAGGATTCCAACCCAGTTCTTACTCCAAACTCAAGGCGCTTTCATTTTATATTGTTTTGTTTTGTTTTGAGAGAGAGAGTGAGATAGTGTGCACAGGAGTGGTGGTGGGAGGAGGGCACGGGGAAGGAGAGGGAAACGGAGAGACAAAAATCTCAAGCAGACTCCATGCCCAGCATGGAGCCCTCAAGACCCTGAGATCATGATCTGAGCTGAAATCGAGTCGGACGCTTAACCAACTGAGCCACCCAGGCATGCCATTATCGTGTTTTAAAAGGATGTTTAAAATATGTAATTCTTATCTAAGGAACAGCCAGGCAAGCCATGCAGGAGGATTTTCCCTAATTACACAGCATCACTGTAGGATTTCTAAATAACCATTTTATGCTTGAAACCATCATCAGAATAGAAGCAAAATGTGGCCTTTCATATTATCCTGCTTCTTACCCTCTTGTTCCCTATTCTCTATCCTCATGGTTTCCAAATACTCTTCTCCTATGGACACTTCTCTTATTACAGCTTCATTTCTCTCCTGACACTTTGGGAATTAAATAGAACCATCAGATGTTGGGTCAAGTACTAAAATGGTGTTGGTTCCTCCTAATCATTAATGATGGACATGCTCTCAATATGTGATAGGTAGCCACATTTTTATGTCCCATGTTTAACAAAATCTTGCCGTGTGATATGATCTGCCAATGCAATAGGAGAACATATATCTATGTTGTTCTAGGGAGTAGCCAGAGGATTCTGATTCAAGATCTTCTGTGTGTGTGTGTGTGTAAAAATAAACATGTGTGGTGGTCACAAATCCAAGTTTTAAGTAGCTTCTCTAGGTCACACAGCTCTAAAGTGGCATGGTCTATATTATAAAGCCAGCTTCACTCAAGTGCCTTCTAACTGCTTGGTACTTCTACTTCTCCCCTCAGAATGGACTATAAATAAAATTATTCATGACCCCACAGAAAATACAAAGACTGTAATGGAAGTAGACTCAAAGGGTAAACACACTATGTATTGAAGAATGACTCCTAGAATGTATGAGGTGTTCCATTTTCCACTAATCAGGCACAAACTATCAAACATACCATGTTGTTTCAGAAAAACGAAAACAGTATGAGCATAGAGAAAAAAGAGTAGGAGTTCCTGTAATCACCAGAATCACATTTGTTACAGGACCCATTGAAGGAAATCCATTTTACATCATGACCCATTACACAAGATGTATATAACGAAAACAAAAGTTTGACAAAGCAATACTTATCACTATGTGCAATGCACTCTGTTGTTTTTCTAGTTCCTTTCTTAAATAATGCTCATGGTGATCCACAAAATTGGTTTCATGATACACTAATGGGTAAGACCCAAACTTTTTGAGGACTATCAAATCCTGTGCAGTCACCACATTTATGTCTTGTCCAAGGCAGACAATATTAATGGATCACAACATTCTTTCCAATGAGTTTGGCCAACCCTGAGCATCCTCGTCAAACCAGCATTCTAGGCAGCAACTATCTATCAGTAGGAGTTGGGACAAAGACCTGACACAGTCACTATCTAAGTTCCAAGGGGAGAGATGGAGAGTTAGAGTAGCTATTTTTGTTATTTGCTCTTTTTCTATCCCTAGTGATTGCTTAGTGTCCAGCACACGGTAGGCACTCACATATCCATTGAAAGGCTGAATCACTAAATGTCCACCAAGAGTAGAGGATAGATAAGTTTTGGCTCCTATGGTTCCTCTGTGGATCCCTTCTCTCCGTCCCTTCGCTTTGTTGCTGTCTTTAAATGCAAAGCTTTCAAGATTCAATGGCTGTGAGTACTGTATGTACCCTCCCTGCCTCCCAAACCCCATCTTGTAATAAGAGTTATCTGCACTGGGCTACTTGACAATATCTCTGTTACTTTCAAAGACAATTGGTTTACACGTAAAGAATTACCAAAAAGGGTTATGAAGTTCAAACCATAGTAGAGTTCCTTGAAAAACTGGTCCTGGAAGAACCTGGGCTGGATATCAGGCATATATTTTCTCCTTTCAACCTTTCAACAATATAATGTTTCATACCATTACCTCATCTTATTGGTGAGGAATCAAACCCTTAGAAAAAAAGAGGTGAGGTTACTCAGTAAATGTTTGGCAGAGCCAGGATTTAAACCTAGGTATTTCACTGTTGTTTTTATTATACTTCAGCTGCTCCCGAAAATGGCATATTAAATTACAAAGAAACAATGGCCAGAAGCCTTAAATCCATTTGTAGTGTGTGAATTTAACAGGTTATCACACTGGAAAAATAAAACCCAATACCTTAGTAGTATACTTCATCATATAACTTTATTTTTTCTTCACCAAATTTTTGTGAGTTATTCACTGTTGGGTATGTTTTCCTTGGCAGCAGTTAATCTTGGCTCAGACATAACTTCTTACTGTAGAGTAATTTAAATGTGTTAAGTCCTCTACTGCACAGAGGAAAAAAAAGACTGTGTGTGGTGTGGTGTGGTGTGGTGTGGTGTGGTGTGTGTGTGTGTGTGTGTGTGTGCGTGTGTGTTTATGGGGGTCAGGTCCAAGGGGAAGTATAAAATGGAAACAATATATGAATTGGGTGTGTGTACAGGGCAGTTATAAGTAGTTGCAGGCAAAAGGCAACAATACTGGCCTCTTGACTCTCTCTCTCACCAGAAGCAGTGTATGGAAATGGAGTGGAAGAGAACAACATGGGTCAAGTTCAACTCACATCCACCCCCGTGTAAGTATATGCAACCTGACACAGTCACAGAACCTGCAATGTGTAATTTGCCCAATCATGATTGTGAGTCACTATAAAAGCTGCTAAGAAGGTCGGCTGGAAAAGTGTATTTCTGCTGCAAGTTTACAGCAGTTGCTTTCAACTAGGAGTAATTTAGAGGACATTTGGCAATGTCTGCAGACATTTTTAGTTGACACAACTTGGTATAGGCCAATGATGCTGCTAAACACTGTACGATGCCCAGGGCAGCCTTCCTGCACAGGACAAATTAGGTGGCCAAAATGTCAACAGTGATAAGGCTGAGAAGCCCTGGTTTACAGTGCAATACAACTGTTTTAGTGATACAACTTCTTTCTCCAGCTGCCTATCTAGCCTCAGTCTCCTCATCTGCAAAATGGCGGTGATTAATTATATTACTTGCTTCCCTGGGTGGTTATGAGGATTAAGTGAGTCTTATTACGTAAAGCACTTAGAACAGTACCTGTGACATAGTGCTAAGTGCTCAGTAAATGCTGTTGTTACCATCACCACCACCAAAGCTCACCATTGTGTGGGGTAGCATTTCCCAAAGTATTCTGGGGATTCTGGGAGAAGGCAAGAAAAAGGATTCTGTGGTCAAAGAAACTTAAAAATAGTAGATAAACATCAAACAAATTTCTTTATTACAGAACTTCTCAGAATCTTTAATAGATAAAATTTTTAGCATGCAGTATTTTCACAACTAACCGACCATAGAATCCTATGCAGAATCTTGCAGGATCAAACACACTTTAGGGTAAGGCCAGTGTGGAAAGGGTGGTGGACTGAGACAGGACTTAGCTCTTGAGTTTACCACGTACCCACTGTGAAGCTTGGGTAAGTCCCTTGACCTTTCTTGGCCTCTGTGATCACCAACACAAAAGAGAATTTCGGCCCTTCCAGTTCTGAAAGGCTCAGATTCACTAATGTGCCTGCATGATGAATATCACTAGTAGATCTCAAAGTCATGCATTATCAGATAGCTAGGACATCACAGTCAAAATCAAGAGCTGTGACTAAACCCAGGACAATCACGTCTACCAAATCCTTGTTTTTGAAGCTCAAATATCCAATACAGAAATCAGGATGAATAGGTGAACACAGCCTAATTTTTTAAGCAGAAAGCAGAGCTGGCAAAGAAGAATATGGATGCAATAGAAAAAGATCTCAACCCCTCAAAGTATACACCAGTATAATTTACTCTACTGTGTCTTATTAGGTGCTAAATAAAACCAGCAGAGGCTATGACAAGACAGGATTGCTATCTCAAGGAACTCAAACTCCATCTGAGGAGGAAGATGTAAATACATACGGTGCCCCGTGGGTGTCTGACAGATACTTAAACAAAGACCCATGGGAGCAGAATAATCGTAGGTGTTGCCATTTTTTTAGAAGTCAAATGTACAATGGCAAAAACACAAAATAAAATTTAAAAATGAAATGTAAACATCTACCTTCTTATTTGGGTTTCTAACTGCACGTTCTTACTGCCTGCCATTCAGACATCATCTGCAGGTAGGTGTTAGGAAGCACCTACTGGGAGGGTGTGTATGTGGCTTGTCATGCACTGTGATTTTCACCCCTCTGGATGCACTGCACAGTCTGACCTGAATCTACCATGCATGACATAGGTGGCACTAGATGAAGAGATCTGTGCCTCTGATTGTCCAGCGCACTGTTTCATTATAACTTGAAGCTATTTTAACTTGTGTAACTGGACTTTCTCACTCTGAAGTAAACTATCAGCTAAGGCTCTGTGAGTAGCCATTGTACCAGTAATCCTTCTTTTATTATCAGTTTCTGCGGACGGCCAGTAGGCCCTCTGTCAGAGAATAACTTCAAAAAACAAACAAACAAACACACCAGGGGTGCCTGGCTGGCTCAGTCCTTAAGCATCTGCCTTCAGCTCAGGTCATGATCCCAGGGTGCTGGGATTGAGCCCCACATTGGGCTCCCTGCTCAGCGGGAGCCTGCTTCTACCTCTTCCATTCCCCCTGTTTGTGTTCCCTCTCTCACTGTCTCTGTCAAATAAATAAATAAAATCTTAAAAAAAACCAAAAAAATCCCAAACTTTTTTCGCATCTATGGACCCCTTCTCACATGAAATGCATAAAATAAAGTATATTAGGTTACAAAGGAAACCAATTACATTGAAATTATCTAAATAGTAAAATGCACATTTTAATACATGTGACTCAATATATTAAATAACAAGATCTAGCAGTGTGTCTAATAACTAACATGTCAAAGCTGTGACACATGTAGATGATATTTCCAGATGTCAGCAACAACTGTAATGTGATATAAGTTACCTGTGATTTTCACTGGTGACAAAATCACAGGTGCTGCTAAAATATTACTGCAACTTGTTGCCTCCACTCCACTAATTGAAGGAAATGCTAAATTTCAATCGGAGATTAGTACAAATAAAATGCGAACACATTTTTATTTTGTATCCGAGTACATGATCCCCAAATTCTAACCACGGGCCCCTTGTGAACCACAGACTCCAGATTAGGAAGCCATGCATTTAGGTGAGGTCATAAAGGTTCAAGAGCTTTGGTGATTGAAGAGAACAAAAAATAAACTCTTCACATTTTTCTTCTTCTCTTTGGAAATAATTCCAAAAAGACCTGTCACAGTAAAAACATTCAGGTACACTTACAAAATACTTGCGTATGTGAGCTCATTTGATTCTCCTAATAGCCTTGTGAGGAAGGTACTAGATTAGCATTAACCCCATTTAGTGAATGTGGAAAATGATGTGTGTCCGTGCCATGTGGCCAGAAGTCAAGTGCTGAGCTGGGCCTCAGACACAGAGCTTCCAACATTCAAGTCCATACCCAGTCCATAACTGTTGTGTGGCTCCTAAAATGTTGGGGTCAGGGAGGGAGACAACAAAAGTGAACATTAAGACTTCAATCCACAGCAACCTACTTAACCTAGTTTCTGCTAGCCTGAACAGGTCCCAGTAACTGGTAAGCAGTGTTAGCTCATTTCTCCCTGCTCACTCTCACACACGATTGTGCATAAACTAGCGTCATTTTCTAGAATGCCACAGGTTCCAGCAACTATATCAGGTCCCTCTAACCTAAAGAGAATACAGAATTTGCTATTATTTCTGGAAGTTTCTTTTCTATTTATCATGTTGCCTTTATTTATTAGCTTTTCGATTCCAATGATTTTTTTGTTTGTTTTAAAGATTTTGTCAGAGAGAGAGAGAGGGAGTGCACAAGCAGGGGGAGCGGCAGGCAGAGGGAGAAGCAGGCTCCCTGCTGAGCAAGGAGCCTGATTTGGGACTCCATCCCAGGACCCCAGGATCATGACCTGAGCCGAAGGCAGACACTTAATCGACTGAGCCACCTAGGTTTCCAGATTCCAATGATTTTTTGGAAACATTTCTGATGACAAATTCTTTTGGCTGTTTCTTTACCTGCTTTAAATTTCAGGTGCCTTTCAATCTGTGAAGTCCCTGTTTTCCATTTCAGGCACAAAAAGAGAGAATGGCTTCCTATTTTCAAGTAACTTTAGAATATTCTTTTGTCAAATATCTCCCTTTCAAAAGGCTTAGATTTGGATTTGGTGGTGTCCCAGAATTGTTGTTCCACATCATCTTCCTCCTAACCTCTCTTTCCCCATGCACATAAAGCTTTGCTTTCCTGGAATACAACCACTCTGCTCCAATGGGCCTCAAAAGAGGGACTCTGATGAAGAAAAGCCTTAAGTTTTCATTGCTTTTGCTTTTTAAAAGTCATTTTTCCATTATGAAGTTTGTTTTTTACAGTTTTATTTTATTCTCATGTAAATTTGTCTAATTTTGTCTAACATTTTGCTTTGACCTTTGCAGTCATCTTAACACTCGCCCTATATATATCTCTTTGCTATTAAACTTCCTTGCATTTCTCTGTTTTAATCTTTGTTTTGTCCGGCCGGCAAAACGGACTCAGTTCACTCTTTAAAGAGCCTTCCGCTTTTGCTCTTTCACAGGGTACCTACGCAGCATTTCAGACACTGCAAAATGGTAGCCCGGAAGAGGGCCTTTGTAATTTTCCTGCACAGGCGAGCTGTGTCTTTAACCTCTACAAAATAAAAATGACTCCCTACCTCCTCTGCTATCAGAGAGAGCAGTGAGAAAGCGGGGGGGGGGGGGGGGGGGGGGGGGGGGGGGGGGGTGGATAGCGATAAAGGAAGGTTCAGCTCCAAGAAGTGCGAACCTGGATTGGGAAGTTGAGGGTGTGAGTGTGTCTGGAATGCTAATATCCTCCTGTGTGGAGTTCCCTTAAGTCCCCTAAAAAAGCGACAGTGACCGCAGGCACTTGAAACCTTGTAGGCAGGGTTTTAAGATGGACCACACTTGAGAGACTCTTGGGTAGCCCTGAAGTGTGCTCTCAGTTTACAGATCAACAGCCCAGGCAGCCTGTCTAAAGCCACAGTCAACACTAGAGAGCCAGCTCTGGATCTGCTCCTCTTTGCCTGGGCTTGTACCCTTACTCCAAACCAGCAAAGCACCATTTTCATCTTATTCCTTGGTCTTGACTCTTTTTCTGGTGGGTTTAGTTACATGAATTCTTATATCAACTCACACCTCATTATGGCTGGTTCTGGCAGTCTTCCTTCAATCCCCACTACTCCAACAGGCTTTATACCCACACAAGAGGTCAGGTGTGGTAACAAAGGAAAGGCAATTATCATTTATTTAATCTTCACGACTAAGTGAGGAAGATGTAATTATTCTCCTTTCACAAAAGTGGAAACTGAGGTTCAAGAAGGTGCAGTAACTTGTCCAAGGCTGCCTAGTCAGTGGTAATTGACCCACACGTGGTACTAATACGTGAATGCACAATGTGTATCAGTACTTTCACAGGCAAAGAAATGCTTTTTATCCATTCCCTTATTGTTTTAAAAAATGTTTACTGAACACCTATTATGGGCTGAGTGTCCTAAAAGCTTTAACTGTATTTCAATTCCAGTGTCATGGTTCCAAAAAAACAAAACAAAACAAACTGTCTCTATGATTCTTTTGGAATGATCTCCAGAGAAAATTTACAGTCCGTTCTGAATGATCGGGATTGGTACTTTAAAGACACTGTCTACTTCTTTTTGTCACAAACACTACGACCTAGATCATCTATGCCTTTTGCCAGACTTGGACATGAAAGACTTTGAGCTGGTTCTAAAAGTCAAAGACAGAGATGTACTGTAACTGAGGACAAGTGACAAACGGCTTTTTTAGAGGAGTTCCACAGATACTCTGCTTAACTACTGTGAAGTAGAGTGAGCAGAATAGAGATGTGGGAATAGGAAAAACTCAGGTTTGAGTCTGGGAGCCACACCATTTCCTAACAGTCTGACCTCTTTAATCTCACCCGGCCACAGTTGTCTTGTCTGTAAGAGAGGAGTAATCATGGCACCAAGACTGTAAGATTGCCATGGAGATTACTGGAGGTAATGCAGAACAAAGCACAGGCACACAGGAAATAATCAATAGAGTTATAATTCTCATTATTATTGCTCTGGCAATTAGAAGAGCAAATTTATTTTAATATTTGCTCTTGAAAAAAAAGATCTCGATGACACTGAAACCTAGAAATCGGGACAATGGTTTGTGTTGGTTCTAGATAATAATTTGGACATGTGTTCTGGAATACAAGTAGACAATAAGAGCTTACACTGTTCCATTTATATTTCAGTATTCCTAGTAAGAATTATGGTTTTAGGTTAGCTAATGGAACTATCTAACACATAGTAACCTGTCTACTCTTCTGAAATATGCAGTTATCTTATTATTTCTCCTTTAATACGTTTTGCAAAAGAAAATTCCACTGACACTTATGACTGGCACAATGAACTCTACCTTCAGAAGGAAGATTTACTTTTCAAACAAATCTGTTTTTCAAATTATTCTTAACTGACATATAATTTCCCAATTTCACTGGTTTCTTCATGACAAAGTATTAATTAATAAAAGGAAATATAGATCATTAGCTTTTACCAACTACTAAATACATTCATTTTAAAGGGAAACTGGATTTTGTCAAATCTTTTGATCATCTTTGTCATAAAATATGATTTACTGCCTTTTCTCCAAAATTTGAAAAATTACAGGCTACAAGGATAAAAATTATACTAAAGACTTAGTTCCTTAAAAAAAAATTAAAAAAACCTAGTTTGTTAGTCTTTTACTTCATATTACTTTTCATATATTCTTCTTTTGTCTATAAAGGTATTTTCAGTACCTCTGGCTGAAAAATCACAAATCACGGAAAGAAAATATCTTTTGGTTAATCTCACTTAATATTTAACAAGATTAAGATAACATACTGTATTTTCCTCTTTTGTATGAATCTAGAAAATTTTTCAGATGTTAAAAAAGCTATGATAAAATTTCAAGTGTTTATTATTATTATTTTAAGATTTTATTTATTTGTTGGAGAGAGAGGGAAGGGGAGAGCAAGAGCATACAAGCAGGGGGAGCGGCGGGCAGAGGGAGAAGCAGGCTTCCCGTTGAGCAAGAAGCCCTATGCGGACTCGATCCCAGACACTGGGATCATGACCTGACCCGAAGGTAGATGCATAACTGACGGAGCCACCCAGGCATCCCTCAAGTGTTTAATTATTAAGAGCAATTAGAATGTTACTTACCAGACATCAGTTCAGGTACTAACTTGTAATTTGTTTACTTAAAAGTACAAGTCAAATGACTGTCATAACTAATAGTTAATATACATATAGATAGTCATCTAAAAAGGAAATTAAAGCTATTCTTTTCATTAAAAAAAATCAACCTAATCCCAAATCCAAGACCAAAAATAAATAATAAAACAGACTAGAATCTTTTTAGGTGCTGGTAAACACGCAGAAGTGTTCTATACTAAAGTCAGGCTGTAAACTTTAAGCTGTTTTTGTTTTTTAATTTAACATAGTCCCACTCTTACCCATAAAAAGGAAATCAGTTTGGAGTTATGGCACAGAATATGAAAAGGAAATGTCAAGTGAGAATATTACCAGTTAGTTACTTAAAAGCCCACTCAAGTTAAAAGCCAGTTAAATCCTAATTTAGAAGACTTCATGCACTATATGTAGATGTTACCACAAAGATCTCATACTTTATCCCTTTAGCCTATTGTTTCTTATTTGAGACTTTCTTTTTAAATTAAGTTAATGAAGCTGAGATAATAGGCAAAAGGTCAGGTTTAAAGAAGGAAAAAATTACCCCATGGGGTTACTCAATAATGATTTTATGACTTGAATTTCCACTTGAGCAGAGGCTGTAATTCAAAAATCTCAGGTTATTTTAATAAGATCTTATCAGTTTGACTTTTTGGGGACCAATCCTTTTCCTGCACTAACATTTGGACTCCAGAATAGTTTCACCTCAAATGCATAAGAATATTGGTCTTGATTGGTAATTACATGTTACATTTATATCAGTTAGGAAAGCACACATACCACAAGTTTCTGAATCAGGCCTTTCTGAGCTGATTTTTTCTAAACCTTATTTAATACATATCCAATTTACTAACAGGGCCAAAGTTCACCTGAAATTTGACAGAGCTAACTTAAGACATAGGTTGGCAGATGGCATTGGTTTTTAGACAAAGTTCTTTTCCTTTTCTACTCCCCTTCTCAAAATCAGGGTTACTTCTAAGCAAAAAACTGAGATTTACAATACACAGAAGAAAATCCACCAAAGAATAACCTCCGTAATGGAAGTACTGGCAGGAGTGGAAGAACTTTTACATGTCCAACACTATGCCATCTTGGTCACCTTAAAGTTCACCATTTTGTTGTACTTTTCACCTACTCCAAATTGTAAAAGTTGAAGTAAACCACACACACACACACACACACACACACACACACACACACGAACCTGAGAACACAATGCAAACTACAACTACTTTAAAATAAGTGAAAAACCTAAAGGCATTCTTGAGCCGCAGTCTCCTGCATGCTACCCACCCTGGAGGACATATAATCAAGTCATAGTCTGTCTTTTTTTTTTTTTTTCAATTAGGTTGAAAGCAGTTTGAATAAGGCTACTGCCTCTACACAAATGGCACTAATTTTCCCATTTGGGTAGAAGTCTTTTAACTTCAGCTGTTATGCCCCTGGCAAGGAAGTGGAGCTGAACTGGACAAGACTAAAAAGATTTCCTGGGTTTGATTTGCTGTGGATCAAGTAGTCGGCTTTGCAAATGGCAGAGAGGACTCCTCTTTTCTCTACCACAGCTAATTCACGGGACTCAGTGGAAAAGGGCTGTGGGGAATCAGACTGTCAGAATTTCTCTTCTGGTTCTGAATTCATGTGGACACAGGCTTCTCAGCAGAACCTGATCAACCCACGTAGCTTTTATATTAATTTTCTTCTCCTGGTTTTTCATCCCTCAGTATTCAATCCTTTGTCAGAGGCAACACACACACAGAAATGGAAACTGGGCCACAACTTAGCATAAATGCCTCCTAGGCCAATAAAAACTGCATTTTCCCCTTGCTAAAAGTATAATTTGTAATTAATATAATCATTCTTATTTTACTTAAAGAAGAGTGTTACTTGTAATGTTAAAAATAGTTCCACAAAGGGGGCAGTTCTCTTAAAATGAAAACTAGTTATTTAATTAACTTGTACAATATATTTAATTTATAAATTGGCCTCAACTATTGAATAGCTTCAGTGTTGGTATTTAGACAATACAGAGTAGACTGTATATTCGATAAAGCCATGATGAAAGATTTTCAAATGAGATTTATTTTTGTCTGCTGTCTGCTATATTAAAACACTCAATAACTACATACTGGCTGAAAAGTCAATTATATAATAAAGTAGAAAGTGCTAGGGAGTCTGACTAATGTGGATAAATTTTGATCTTAAACTCTTCTTTTTTCACCCTTTCCCTGCTGCAAACCAACACAGGTATATACTGTAATCATGCTTAGGATTTTTTCACTTCATCTCAATCTTCTTCAAAATTATTCTGATAATTTTCTGGACTCCACTGCTCAAATCAATATGGAGAAAAAAGTCTCAATAGTCATTAACAAAGCAAGCACATTAGGGCACTTATAGTTTACCAATAAAATATCGGATTTACTTTCTATACACTTAACGTGTTTAAAAAGAGGACAGAGGGACAGTTAAAAATGCTTAGTGAAAGATATTTTACAATACAAAGATCAAATTTCATTATTTCTTATTTAAGACCGGCCTACTCTAAATTCAAAAAGTTTTTTTTCTAGTCTACAGAAATACATCTTAACAGAAAATAAACTCTTGATCCTACAAAAATTTTTGAAACACTGGGGAGATTGCTATTAAGAAAAGTGTTAAATATATCAAGAACCTGTTAAAACATAAATATTGATATTTTGTTATTTTACCTTATGACTTCAAAGAATAGGAAAAGAACTATCAAAAATATTCTCCCAGAATCATACCATTATATGTATTCTAAAATGTCTTCAAAAAGCCATTTTTATCTTAAAGCTAGATTTCACCCCTGAAATGTTAATAATCAGGAATTTAATCTATTGCTTTTTTCCACAGTTTTAAGTTTGTTAGGATACTGTATGGTGTTTATATGTTAAAAATACCTAGATACATCAAGTGAAGAAAAGCTGTGGCAATTACATGAAAAATTTAAGAGCACCTGTCACTAAGTGTCAACGTCCCACGCAAAAGACATCTTAGTAACTTTTGAATTATCCCATATAGGTACCAACAAAATTTAAATATAATTTTGATTTTAAGACAAACCAAAATAAATATATATTTTTTTTATTCTAGGAGAAAATCATATGCAGGAAAATTCTTCTATTTGATGCAATTTAATACCACTCACTTGAGTATTTGAGAATTTTAACAGTATAATATGTGATTTTATGCTACTTTTTTATTTTACTTCCTCAAGCATTTTTATAGCTTCTAGAATAGCTACCTAGTTATTACACTGTACAAAAATGATATCCTTAACATTTTTTTAAACTTGCATTTTAAAAAACTATGCTCAAGTATGAAGCATTTATACCTCCCTTCTAAATAGTCTATTTAAAATTTCAAAAAGAGCCAACAGTTAATGTTTTCATTCAAGAGCATCGTCTCTGACACATACTTTTCAAAACTATAAAATTTCACCCAGAGGATAACTCTGTATCTTTTAATGGAACTTCTTGACTTTTCCCCACGTCTGCCAATGAAGCAAGCAATATTAACAAGGTAAGTCCCAAAATGATATAAACAAAAAATGAACATCATAAACTGATAAACCATAAAGTATGATAATTCTATTATGATAAACACAAATATTTTTTCATTTCGAGGCCTAAAATTCAACTTAAGATTTTTTTTACATCCCAAGATTAAGGAAACTGCTCAACTTTCTCCTGAGGCTCTGCCACAAGTTAAGAAAAAAGGCTTGGGGGGGGCGAGCAGGCTATAGTTTTTAGGGGTGGGCTTAAACCACTGCTATTTTTGCATTTATTCCTTAAAAGGCCTTCACTGAAGGATTAACGTCTGCAAACAATGAAAAAAATAATCAGTATTAGACTTGAAAAAAGTACTTAAAACTCACTCCTTGCCTCAACCAAACACAAAACTCCACAACAAATAAACCTAAACTTGGCTGTCGGTATTAAATCCTTTTTAACGAATTCAAGTACAATTTCTTTAAAACAAAGTATAAACTAGAATATTGTTTCAATTTCTGTCCACGAGAGACACATTTTAATGCAGAGATAATAAACTCCAGAGGAAAAAAAGGAGGATCATTTTCCTAATTGCACTTGAAGCTGCCATGATTTCAGTGAAGGAAGCGGAGAGGCCCAATTCCAGAACCGAGAGTCGCCGGGCGGTGAGAGGGGTCTCCGAACACAGCCCCAGCTCCAACTCAAGGGTAGGTCTTGCGCGGTCATTCTCAGTCCTAATGCCACTTGCGCAGGGGCAAAAAACGGCCCCGCAAGAAGCCTATTCTGGGGTCACTTATGCTTAAGTTTTCCTTAACTTCTCCCCTGCCACCGCGGCGCTAGGTGAACACTTCGGCGGTGCTTTTCACGACTGCCATTGTCTGGCTGCAGGATGCGAGGCTCTTGTAAGTGAGGCACGGTTGGAAAGACCACGATTTTTGCAGAGCATCATTCTCCCACCCACGTACGGCGACAATAAACTGTAATCCTACCAGGTGGGGGGTTAAGCCTCGCCTCACTCCCCCTCACCCGAAGAGGGGAGCAAGCCGAGGAAGTTGCAAAGTGACAGGAATTGAACCCGCGAACGGGTTCTTCTCAAACACCGCTCGCCCCCAACGCGCTCCCGGACACCCACAGCTCCTCCTTTGCCGTTTAGGGGAAGAGAGCGGGACCGCGACTTCCGAGGTCAGGCGGGGGAAACAACCTGCTGTTGGGGCAGGCGGAGAAGAAGGCTCTGCACAGAGCCAGGGCCGCCGTGGCCGGCCGCAGCATCCTCGCCCCGGGGCCCGCGGCCCCCTCTTAACTCGGTAAGGGACGCGCCCCAGCCCCGCGGCCCGCGCGCTGCTCGCTCACGGGCGGGTCTGCGGACTCGCCGCCCACCCTCCGGCCGCTCGCCACCCCCATCCCCCTCCCCTCCCCAGCCGGCCGCCGCCTCACCGCTGGGGTCCGCGCGGGCGCCGCGGCCGGGGACGCGCGCCTTTCTCCTCCGGACGCCGGACGTGGAACCTGCGCGCCCCAAGTTGTGCGCGGATTGAGGCGGCTCTCTCAGCTCCTCCGGGGAGACGGTCCGGCCTCGGAACCCCGGCCCCTGGCGGGCGCGGGCGGCGGCGGACATCCCCGCACCTCCCCTCAGCCGCACCTCCACCCCATCCACACCTGCCGCCGCGGGGCCGCCTCGGCCGCGGCTCCTCCCCAGCTCCGCCCCTCGCCCGCGCCCCGCCCCACCTCCGCCGCCGCCGCCGCCGCGGGAAAAAGGGGGAGGAAGGAGACTCCCCGGCCGAGGAGCGCGGGCCGAGGCGCTGCGCCTCCTCCCTCAGGCTGGGGCGGGACTCAGGTCTCTCCACTGCAGCTCGGCTCCCGAACGCCGGAATTCGGTGGGGGAAGCGGCCGCCACGACAGCCTCTCTGGCCACCGCAGCCTCTTGCGGGCTCGAGCGGCTGGCAGGGTCCGAGTTAGGGAGGGGAGGGGCTCCCACCTGCGAGACCCGGAGCTCCTCCGTGCACTCTCAGACGCCAAACTTAGCACAGCAGAAGGGCCTCCTAGGTCGGACCCGCGCATCCGTACGGGTCTTCTAAAACCGCGCCCGGGAGCGTGGGCCGCGCGGTTTAACTTGCTTTGGAGCAAGGTGGGGGATCCTTCCATCTGGAGGGGCCGCGCCTGCATTCGCAACCGTGTGGGTGCTTCCAGGCCTTTCTCGGATGCCATCTCCACCACGAATTTTTCCCAGGTGCTCTCACCCGCGGCCCAGATTTGATTACACTCTCTTTTGGATAGCCAGAGCTCTCTGAACCCACCTACTGGCCCTTCCTTTGGATGAGCGCGCTTCGCGAAATGCACTGGGTCATCTCCAAACACGTCAGTTATTTGTACTGTGTTGTGTGAACCCCGGTATTCAGTACCATAGTGTACAAACGGAGAGATTTATGCTTTCCTAATCCTTTCCACTTGGGCTGAAATTCTTTGAAGGCAGAGGCTACAATAAGTTGCTCGTCTCTGGAAGTTTTCAAGTCAATACTGAACGGGAGTTGGCAGGGTGGTCGCACCACGTGACCTGGCCAGAAATTCTGGCGGTCCTGCTTATCTAGATCCTCAAAGAGCCCAGCGTGGAGCTAGCATCCGGGTGGGGGCGGGGGGCAGTGGTGCGGGTACAGGGTAGTTGTGTTTCTGGGTGTGAATGTGATGTGTTCTTGGCAAAGGTCGGTCTAACTACCACAAAGAAAAATTCCAAGGCGGGCGAGAGGGGGGCGGCGAAGCAAAGTTTGTAGTGGTATTTTATTGATGGTGGACTCTCTCTCCGTGTAAAAAATCGTTTCAATCACAGTGAAAAATCTTCATCAGATCTTTGCTAATGAGTTGGTATTTCCTATAGGCTCCTCTCCTTAGCCAACTATGTCAGTCCAAAGCAGATGATGTATTACATAGATTATTTTCGCATGGGCACTGGGGATAAGGACTACATGAAAGATTCAAATTTTTTTTCTGTATAAAATACAGTTGAATAAAATGTTTATGTACCATCTGTCATTTCGGACACTTTAAGTATATGTTTTGAGTTGCGAGGTCAGTTGTATTTAATTGTTATTAGTATTACCCAAACAGGTAGGATTCAGAGAAACTCCGTTTGAAACAGGTTGAAATCATGAATTCTCTTTTAAAGAACAGAGAAATCTCAAGCCATCTTGACTATCTGGAATGAGGAATAAAAAGCAAAAATTAACACGGTTATTGCTATTAAAATATTCCCGATATTTTTGAAAATATAAAGGAAAGTATAAAGGAAAAAGCAAATATTTTACAAGTCATGAAAAATGTGCCATAGGATGTAAAAGACTATGAAGTTTAGAGTGAAGTGCTTTTAAATATACGTATAAACATATATATTTATAAATACTTATTTGGCAAAACCTGTTCATAGAAAACTCAAAAGCAGTCTTTGAAGTAAAAAAAAAAAAACACAAAACTACTCTAACTTTATCATGGAAAAATATAGTATCAAACTCAAATAACTGTTTCAAACATAATATATAAAAAGGAAAAAGATTTCATTATAAATGAGTTCCATTACACAAGACTGTATCCAAAGTCCAACAGGAAAGATATTGAATATGCAAACATAAGCATTTCATTTGTGGAACACATTTTTAAACTTTTATACAAAGCCCAGAATAATGTGATAGAAAAGATTATACAATTGCTTAAACAAAATTATATATCATAATACGGTGAATAAAAAGAGGCAATGAAGGAATAATTCACCTCCAGCTGTAAAATCAACCCAAACAAAAACTATTTTAAGCCCATAGAAAGAGAAAGAATTCTCTTTTAGACTTTGATTTGAGGCAAACAATCTGCTTGTCCCAAGACAAATACACATAATATCACAGTAAACCTAGAGTTAATAGAACACAGCCATAAATGGCTCACACGGCAAATCACGTAGGCATCTTCAACTTTATCAAAAGGGCTGGCCCAGGGCACTTCACGTACAACTCTTTGTTCACATTTTACTGTGTAATAATGAGCATTTGTCTGAAATTTGAGAATTTCCTCTTTAATCTTTACGTACAAGGGAAAAGATTACTATTTACTTTCTAGCTTACCTAAAGATGAACACCAAAGCCATGTTTTCTTCCAGCATCTGAATAATCTCTAAATAGTTTATAACTTACAGAAGTTAATTTGTTTCAACTATTAATAATTTTTGTATTTTAAAACTGTTCTGTGTTAGTGATCACATCTTTGCATATCCACTGACTGTCAAGGACTTTCAGAAGAGAGTGGAATAGAATCTTTACCTCATTTTAAATAAATATACTTCACACACACCTACCCCCAACCTTTACACACAAATGAGGCATAGGACTAATGGGAGTAGAACGACTAAGATACCTTTTTCGAAAATAATGTATTTACAATAATTATGAAACAAATCATTAACAGAAAGTCTACAAAATGTACTTTCCATTCTGTTTTTAGTTAATTTACTTAGAAAAAGTTCTCCCCTGTAAGTAAACCCAGATTCTTATTATTATCGGTATTATTTTTGAACATTGACATGGTACAAGAGGCATGGGAAAGAATTTCTGCTAGAGGCCTTTCTGTCATCCTTTAAAATTCTGATGAGTTTTATATAGAATATAGCAAATAATTCCAGTTGAAATGATTCACCTCTTTGATGACATTGACACATATTTTTAATGTTTTCTTTTTTGGAGAAAAAAAATCTTGCTAAAAGACAACAGAACAGATACCTATACAATCTAAATAGTGAGTATATAATATTCTGACATTATTTTGAAATGTTCATAATTAAGAATAAGAATAGAAATAAATAAGAAAATATAACATTGAAGTCACTTAAAAATTACTTGTGATGTCCTATTTGTCCTTACACAATTTTTAACATTGCGGTCATCTTTCATTTGTAAACATTTATTTTTGCTGGCTGCAATCTCATCCTTGCTACTTTTTGAGTTAAGAGTTCTAACTGTGGAAAGAGGTGGGAATCATTTTGCTGCACAGGGAAAGGGAAACTGAATATTATTAAAAGAAACAATGCCCTGAGTTTTAAACTAAATTTTGTAGTTAAAATAGGAGCAAGTTGAAAATGTTTTGTCACTATACCTTTTGTTCCATGCTGAGTTTGGTATGTTATTTTGCATGGTAGTGTTATTCTCTCTGAACAAGTAGTCAAAAACATACATTTTATTTTACCTAACTTCCATAAAGTAGGACTAGTAAAAGAAATATATATATATATATTATTGAAATAAACGGAATATGAAAAAATGAGCCGTGTCCAATTTTGTTCTTTATATGGTTTTTATAAGAATATTTATAGAAAACCATGGTTTTCATCCCCTTAAACATGAAATGACATATTCTTGGCTTGTACAATTGTTGCTAGGTATACATATATTTATTAAATGCTAAATCAGTGTTCACAAATTTTCAACATTGCTTGTTCAACCCCCATTTAAGGAACGGCCATGGAATTTTTTTTTCATTGAAAATGTGATCAATAACACCAGCAGCTAAAAAAACTTGACGAGTCATTAACATAGAAAGTTAATCTTTGGCTCAGAAAGAAATCTTTCTGATCCGTGGTCTTATTCATCTTTGACTCATTCATATTTTGAAGAATCAGAAGATGGCAGTGCTACCTATAAGAAAGAGGTGTGGTTCTCAACTCCCACCCAAACGTGGATGATATGGGAATATCTGTGGGCTTGGCATCACTTATTAGGTTTTGACTGTAATTCTCAATATTTACAAACTCTCATTCCATCTCTGGCTCCTCTCAGCAAGTGAAAGCAATGTCTTTAAAGGGGTAATCTTAAATTTGTTCTAATTTGAAAAGATTAGTCATTCATAGACATTACTCATAAACCACCTCAGATCTTAGAGACACACCAAAATGTTCTACAGATCCCAGAAGTAGAAAGAGAACAAAGTCATGCAAAACTCAGATCGTTAAGTCTCATTCTGAAAAAATCAGTTTATGCTCTCTTATGGAAGGCCCTAGTGATCTCTTTCTCTTCGTGTAGGTTTACTTGAGCGGTGAGATGAAGTAGCTCTAGGACATATATGAACAAACAGTGAGGGAGGCTATTCTAACATGTTCTGCAGTAAAGGTATATATGGATCTACTACTAGGGTCTTACTACTCAGTATGTTCCACAGACTAACTATCAACATCTCCTGGAAATTTGTGAGAAATGCAGAATCCTGGATCCCACCCCAGATCTACTGAATCAGAATCTGCATTTTGAGAAGATCCTCAGTTGATATGTGTACATATTAACATTTGGAAAACACTTTAACATTAATTTTAGAGAGATGCATAGTTGGTATAAACATTTCCTTTTCTGTGGTTTTGGTTGCCTGGCTTTTTTTTGCTGGAGAGTGGCAAAAATCTCCAGGTCACTAACACTCCTGGAATTTTTACTAAGGCCTCAAATAGGAAATAAGATTTTCAGGGCAAAGATTTTAGAGCAACATTTAAAAATTGGGCCACCAGAATCATAGATTAAGAGACACAAATGTATCTTGAGAAATCATATGGTTTTTGCTCTTCTTCATTCTGGACGGACCTTCCTTCCTTCCTTCCTCCCTTCCTTCCTTTCTCTCTCTCTCTCTCTCTCTCTCTCTCTCTCTCTTTCTGTCCCCCTTTCCTCCTTCCTTCCTTCCTCCCTTCCTTCCTTTCTCTCTCTCTCTCTCTCTCTCTCTCTCTTTCTGTCCCCCTTTCCTCCTTCCTTTCTTCCTCCTTTCCTCCCTCTGTCCCTCCCTCCCCCTTCCTTCCTTCCTCTCTCTTTCTTTTCTTTTCTTTTCTTTTCTTTTCTTTTCTTTTTCCCTTCCCTACCCTTCCCTTCCCTTAGCTCTTTAGGACCACATCAAAGCCTCCTAGTAGGGTCTATAAGTGAGTGTCAGGGACTGACAAACCCACCAAATATAGAATGTGACTGTATACTACTATTTATCTAAAAAGAGAGTTTTGGGGGCACCTGGGTGGCTCAGTCAGTTAAACATGTGCCCTTGGCTCAAGTCATGATCTCAGGATCCTGGAAGGGAGCCTCATGTCAGGCTCCCTGCTCAGCCAGGAGTCCGCTTTGCCCTCTGCCCTTCCCCACACCTCTCACCCTGCTCGTGCTCCTTCTCTTTCTCTCAAACAAATAAACAAAATCTTTAAAAAATGAAAAAAATAAAAAGAGTTCTTACTGTTCATCAGATTCACAGGGGGTCTGCCTCTAACTGTTTAAGAACCACTCATATGTCTTACTTTCCTCTAAATCCTATTTCACTGGGTCATTCCTCTGATATCAAGTTTTAAAAAAATATTCAGTTGAAAACATTGCCTATTTCAATTCACCTTTCATTCTTTCTGTTTAAGTATCTGTAGCATGTTGTCAATACCCTTAAAAACCTTGGGACCAGTGCTTTGCCTTTCAGTCAGCCACTATTCTGGAGGAGATATTTTCAGTCACGTAACTTTTTCTAAAATGGAGGAAATACTTAAGAATTATCTTAAACTAGCTAACACTTCTGGAAATCCTGTCTCTTCATGTGTGTGTCTCTCCCAAGAGTGACAGGGCAGCTATTGAAGAGTTCTGAGTACATCCTAAATTCTATTTAAGAGTTGGACAGATTCCTACAGGGAATGTACTTACTAGAGAAAGGGAAAGAAGTGAAGGAATAATGGACTCTGTTTTGAACCATTTGAATGACGTAAGTAATGGTAAATTACTTCCATTGGGGAAAGAAAGCACAGTACGTTCTATCGAAAGTGAAGACTATTGTCATCAGCTTAGCACACTGAATTGGAATTATTTTAGAGTAGTGAAAAATATGTTTTAGTCATCCCCTTATTCTTGGCATGTGGTGGGTGCAGTGGAAATGTATTTAGGCTTTGGAATGAAAAGGCTCTCCTGTTTTACTCCTCACTCTGTCTCTTACCTTGAATAAATGCCCGACATCTTTGTTCCTCACTTTCGCCCCAGTAAAAATAGTAAAAATACCGTCATACCTACCTCATATGGTCATTGTAAAAAAATAAACAAAATAATGTGTGTGGATTGATTGGCAGAGTGGAGGGGATACCATCTTTCTTTATTAAAGAGAGAACGACACCCATTCATTTCCGTTCCACTTGTCCGTAAGGGTGCTGCTGCATGCCTAGAGTACTAGGTACTAGAAGGAACACATCAAAGACATTCGGATGTCTTTGGGCTGTTGGTTTTAAGGCTGAGAACGCCAGCAATGTTTGGAACCACATCAAGGATTCCAGCCCATTCCCACTCCCCATCCAATGAATAACTAGTTAATAAGGGCCATGCCAGTATGCATGTTGGATACAAGAAAAAACAAGTTCACAGCCAGGGAAACCTGGCACATTCCTTAAATCCCTGTCCAGCTATGTCAAGAGAGCTAGGATCTCAGCAGATGTCCAATTAAAACTGAAATGGTTAGTATATATATGTCAGAGAAAACAAAGTGCAGATTACCTTTGTGGCCACTCCTCACCCTCCATGGAACTACCTGAAATGAGAGCCAGCTATCTTAAGAGAGACACGTTGACACACCCAGTGTCCTCAGGTAGGAGGAACTTATGTTGTTAGGATATATTTTAAATGGTTTCGGTAGAGGATGTTTGAGAGGGTCTTTTTCCCCTGCTGGCTGTTTTATAAATCTCTAGTACCTGATATTTGCATGAATGTATTCTTACGTGAGACTTCCTCACCAGGGAAACCTTCCCAGAGGTGTTCCTAACCTTTCTTCTTTTCTGTTCAGTTGCTTCGCCTCCTGTTTTCCCACAATTTAAAAATAAAACAGAACAGCTCCATAATATCATTTGCATTCCATCTCCTCTGCTAGCCTTTCAGGAATGAGCACTGTGTCTTATTTGTCTTTTCTTTGCCAGTCTGGCCCATTTCCAAACACATGGCAGGTGCCCTATAAATGCAAGAATGAATATGCTGACCCGGCATTTCCATTTCTCAAACTTGGTATCCCACATTGGGAATTACATGACAAAAATAGGAAGAAAGAGAGACAAAGAAAGAGAGAGACGGAGACAGAAAGAGAGGAAGAGAGTCAAATAAATTTAAGAAATCTTGGGTTTATAGAAGTTAAACATTTTTTTAAATACGTGACTTCTCAGAGCCTTTAATATTCCAACATGCATTGTATTTCCCAAACATTTTTGGCCATCAAACCTACTTTCCCTCTTCTGGAGTTTAGCAGGGCACAGTTTGCAACACTCAGTTCTAATCTAAACAGAAGCAATTCTTACATTCAGCAATGGTTCTTTAATGCTTTCTAAATTACAGTGTGTAATACCCTTTCAACG
The DNA here is from genome assembly GCA_002007465.1 of Ailurus styani. NCBI lineage: Eukaryota > Metazoa > Chordata > Mammalia > Carnivora > Ailuridae > Ailurus > Ailurus styani. The sequence goes on along the minus strand of LNAC01000444.1, from coordinate 2,260,061 downwards.
AAACACCAAAAGATTCACAAGTACCCGATTTTCAACAATATTTAATACAATGGAATCCCAGCACGAGGAAACAATGTAGACACCAGCCTTTGAGTGCGTCGTAACAGGATTTCACCCGGGGTGGATATGAACCTGACTGATGTTATTTTACCCAAAGTAAGCCAGAACAAAGGGCAAAAGAAAGAAAATGTTCAGCACAATATTTTGTCAGACAATGGTGTCAGCATAGCAAACACAGTAATTACAGCTCTGGTTCTAGACATGTACCATATACTTGTCAAAGAGCTTTCACTCCCCATCCTGGGGAGACAGTTTGAATTGACGGAATGCACACGAGAAAGGGGATTGTATGGAACAGATCACTGCGGGTGGTGATCCTCTTGCACGGGGTCCTTCTCCTGCTGCTTTTCCATCTTTCCTACCCCTCCTACCTGCCCATGTTTGGTTTCCATCTCTCCTCCACTCTACTGCCTTTTGCTCCTCAGAATACTGAATTTTGTCTGCCTTTTGTTGCTTCAGGACTTGCAGATATTATATCAACACATAGAATATTGCTTTCATCAAAGATCATATAAATATATAAATCATGGAAATGCAAATCATATAAATCATGGAATGCAAAGATCATTTTAAAATATTAAAATAAGGGGCACTTGGGTGGCTCTGTTAGTTAAGCGTCCGTCTGACTCTTGGTTTGGGGTCAGGTCATGATCTCAGGGTCGGGGGATCGAGCCCTACATGGGGTCTGTGCTCAGGGCAGGGAGTCTGCTGAAGATTCTCTCTCCTTCTCCTTCTGCCCCATCCCCTGGCCCCCGCTTGTGTGCTCGCTCTCTCTCTCAAATAAATAAAACATCTTTAAAAGAAATATATCACAACGAGTATAATGTGGGCACTGGCCAACCAGAGCTGAAGGTAGCCAGAGCTCTGGAGGTCTAGAAAGCTCTCCTGTCTGTCAGGACTTAAGCCACTAATTGCTGAATCAAGGGCTGGAGGGGGGAGGGAGGGGTGTCCCAAGGAAAGAGGTCAGGAATGTAGAAGGGGCACAGGAGAGGTCACAGGATAGTAGCTGCTTACCTCTAGTACAGAACTGTATCAGGGTTTTACAAACCCAGTCATACCAGTGCACACTAGATGCATGTCAGCCCTGTATTCAGTCACTTTTTTCTGAGTTCCTGCCATGTATTAGGTGTCTTGCTGGGCCCTGTCGATAGGGCAAGGAGCAAGATGTTTACTCTAGTATATCCAATTCCCTAACGTATCAAACACAAAGTGATCAAGAGACAAATTAAAATGAGGTCATGATTATTTCTCTTTATCTAACTTAAACACCAACCCCAGTCTGTAATTAGGCTTTAGGCAATGGATAAAAGGGGAAAATAAGTGAAAAGGAGGTTAAATTTGGGAGTGGGAGTAAAACAAAACTGCCCTCAGCAGGACGAGCTGCTGTGCGGGGACATCATGGGATACTTTGGTTTCCTTGTCTTCGGAAGGTACTTCTTTGCTTTTGGAAATTTCTCTTCTAAAAACTTTTTTTTAAAGATTTTATTTATTTATTTGACACAGAGAGAGAGATTACAAGTAGGCAGAGAGGCAGGCAGAGAGACAGGGAGAGGAGGAAGCAGGCTCCCCGCTGAGCAGAGAGCCCAATGCGGGCCTCGATCCCAGGACCCTGAGATCATGACCTGAGCCGAAGGCAGAGGCTTTAACCCACTGAGCCACCCAGGCACCCAAAACTTTTAATTTGTGACTTTTCATTGAATCTTCAATTTAGATAGGTATGGGAAGTGTAGGGGAAATGTTTCTTGAATATGTCTTTAATTCAAAAAGAAAATTAATGCTACAAAAGAGTATCTTTCTTTCCTAATGAAAAATAGAAATGAATTTCTTTGTATCCTGTTTGCTCCCAAGTCACAAAACACGGCTATCTCTTATATAAAATATAGTGATGATCTTTTTTTTCCTTTCAAGTTTTTATTTCAATTCTAGTCAATTAATATAAATGGTAAAATTGGTTTCAGGTGTAGAATTTGGCGATTCATCACCTGCACATAAAATGAGGATCCTTTACAAAATCTGGTTTTATCATCTGAAATTCACATGGAAATTTATCCCACTGTCTCTCTGGCTGGTTTGAAGAAGAAAAACTAATCACTGAGCTGTTTCTCCCAGGCAGAGTTGAAGAACCACTCACATCTGACCCTCCCAATAACGCTATAAGTTGGAATCACAATCCCTATTGCAGTAGAGAAGCTGAAGCTAAAGTAACTTTGGTCACTTGGCTAAGATAACACAGGGCAAGTGGCAAAGTCAGCATCTGAGCTCCTAACGCTCCAGGTTGAAGAAACTACTGATAAGTTCACCTTTGTTAACAAATTAATCACATTTCCTTAAAGTCTCTGAAATCAATACTCAGCATCATCTTACATCATCACTACTTGAACAAATCAACATAAGAAAAAAAGTTGAGACGGCATGTACACAGAGACAATTCACTATATAACTATTACGTCACTAGACACTCCTCACTTGAATTGATTTTAACGCTGAAGTGGGTTCTATCATGTATAGAACACATGTCAAGGCTAGTTTGATTCATTGTATGTTGTGTTTCTAATATCAGAATGAACTTTATTGTCTAATGTGAGTTGAAGGCAATCTAGGCCTTTTTACCCAAAATAATACACCCCCAAACAGATGTAGGTACAATCCCAACATGAGACACCATTTTGTTGGTCTGCTGTTACTTTTCCTTTGGAACTAGTGCATGGTCTATGGCTGTGCATATAAGTATTTGCTGTTGGGTTAAAAAGTGGACTGTCTGTGCAGAGCCGGTTTATCCTCTGTTCTCTCCAGTGAATAGTTTGTTCACCCTTTTCCCTCCACAGTTCACTTTAGACTATTTTCTCACACAGAATGGGAAATGTGACACAAGACAGAATAGGAAATAAAAGCAGAATATGGAGGAAAAAGAGAAAATGAAAACTTTTTGTAAGATGATTTTATTTATTAGAGAGAGAGAGCATGGGGGGGTGCAGAGGGAGAAGCAGACTCCCCACTGAGGAGGGAGACCTATGCGGGGCTCGATTCAATCCCAGGACCCTGGGATCATGTCCTGAGCTGAAGGCGACCACTTAACCCACGGAACCACCCAGGTGCCTGGAAAATGAAAGCTTTCATGAGAATGAGAAAATATTTTTTAAATTGTGTGTGTGTGTGTGTGTGTGTACACATGCAAACAGTTTGTATAATGGGCATCCAGTTTTCACTCTTGTGTAAAAAGATCTAAGAAGATAAGAGGAGAGAATAGTAGGACCAGCAAGGTGAGTGATCGTTATGAAACAACAAAGGTGTGGACTTATTCTCTGAATCCCAGAATTCATGATAGTTGAGAAAGGACCAAAGAAGGGCTATTTGTGGATAAAGTCAGGAATGTGATGATAATAATAATAATAATAATAATAATAATAACGCAAGTGTGATGATAATAATAATTAAAATATGTAAAACTCACCAGTCTTCAAAAAAATAGATGATGTGTTTATTTTCACCATGGTTTGTTCTCTCTTTTCAAGTGCTGAATGCCATGGAGTGTTATTATGATAACCGAAAGTTCTGGTAACCTGCGTGGCCATTAGTGCTTGTTAATGAGTACTGGTTAACAGCATGCTACATAAATGCAAGTTGCTGAAGACTAGGTAAACCTCTTTTCTTCTGTTCTTTAAGATGGAAAGATGTTCTTCTTTATATGGAGGGTTGTAAACTTTCGAAAGCTTAAAAACTTCCGTAGGTGAAGCCTGAAAAATGAGGTAGACTCGAAAGTGATGTACTTGGGTTTATAATGGCAAAGGGGCTATAGTGGAACCTAGAGATATTTGGAGGAGATTTCTAGTTTTAGGAATAACAACAGGATACCGCTGAGGGAGGCAAAGCAAAGAGCCTGAAAGTATCCACAAGCTCCCTGTAACATTTCTTATTTTCTCATAGTTAAGCTCTTGAAACTGATATATACTAATCTGATTATGTATAAATACTCATCGTGCTTCCAAAACAATTAAGGAGAAAGCTGGCTATATTGATCAAGTTATATACATTTTTTATAGGAACAAGTTTTTTGCCCTGGCCCATAGTTAAAGATGTGAGGAAAAAGTAAGTGAGTTTCTGAAATCAAATCCTCCTAACCAAATTAGTTCTAATTTTTTCATTTTATTTAAGCATCTGAGCAATAAAAAATGAAAAGTAATTATTGATATATAATGATTTTAGTCATTTTTTTGGTACCTTTCCCTCAATATCTTGGAAATAGCATGTCAAAGCTTTGCTCAGAATATATTAAATCACTGACAATATTAGTTAACCAACTCAATACATTCCTTACTTGTTAAGATATTGCTATCTTTGGCATTTAGGAAAGTACAGCTTGCTGAGATATGACATCATTCTTTTCCTGGGCTGGCATATGACTGCTCGTTTGCTAAGCTAAGTGCCTCTTCAGAAATCTGTTCTTCTCACAATTTGCCTCGTCAGCTTATTTTAAAGAAAATCTTTTAAGACACATTTACAGTAGAAGTTCAGTGTTAAAAAGCTCAAATCCTCTAATCATGGAAAATTGGAGATGGAAAGGGCCCAAGCAGACTATCCAAACGCCAAACCTTTACCAAAGTGGGGTTGCTCTATAGAGAATGTCATTTGCCTCTATTTCTTCATGTACTGAAGTCTTTTAGAAATTATCCAAGATTTTAGAATAAAATCTCATAATTGGGATGTTTTCCCACTTTCTTTTCTGCCGTTCAGGAATAACTTTTATCATATGTAGTCAAAATATCACTTCATATTTGTATGGCCTGTGTCGTTTCTTCTGCTGTTGTTTTGAGCTATGAGAGGAGGGGATGAGAGGAATGCCTAGCTTCTCAATGACAAAGTAAAAGAAAGGAAGAAAGCCCAAGGAGCGCACCAGGAGATGGGACTTCGAAGCAAATCTGCTTAAGTAGGATTGCGTTTCTGATTACGTTGTTCAGCATTTATATCTTTACCGCCAACGACATTCAAGCCACCTCTCCTCCCCAGATCTGAACATAACATTTTTTCCTTCAGAAAATCAGAGTTAGAAAGTCAGGAACTAGTATGGTGCTGCCATCCACAGAAGTGGGTTATTCCCGAGGAACATAAAGAGGGTAGTCAGGACAAGAGGAACCAACTTTAGTTAGTGCCATACGTAAGGTAAAAGGCAAAGGAGAAGGAAACAGAACCAAAGGTCAGAGGGAAGTAGAGCGAGTGCTCAGCTGGTAGACCAAATGGAATCCCACAGATGAGAATGATCCATGAGGAAGGAATTACTCACTGGGCATCTGACATGGCTCCCCTGTACTAAGCACTGGCTAAGAATACAGAAACGTAAGCTAGGACCCCTTAGTGACTTCACTTCTAGGTGGTGGACACACTTAACCTAGGTAAACAACGGTTGACAGTTTTCTTTTATGTTAAAGATCTTAAGAGTCAGAGGAGTTTAGTGAAGTGAGCAATCAAAGAACACTGGCGGCCTTTGGGAGCAGGTTAGATTTCCACTTGGCTTTGTTCCCAGACACTTCTTTCCGTCACCAGTGATAATACTTATTTGCTATTTGGGCCCCTGTCATTGCAGCCAAATATGCAAAGAGTGATTTCTCTGGAATAGCTGAGATTTTAAAGGGTGATTTCAAGGAGAAAAATCAATGTAGGTTACAGCACGATAAGATTGCTAGCTGCTTACACAATTCTCTTTGTAATTTCTTTTCTAACTTTCCTTTTTATTCACAGCAGAAGGAAAAAGGACAGAGAGAGATGCTTTGAATACAAAAACATACCATGGTATAAAACATTTTGCTAGTGAATTTGGTTTACTTAATTCTTTGGAATAGAATCAGAGAAAAATCGAACTGGGGAAATCAGAGAAATAATTTTATTTAATCTTCTCATTTTTACAAATGAGGAAATAAAGACCAATGAGATGCTTTGAGTTACCCACGGTCACTAGCTAAAAACTGATAAGATCTCAAGTCTCTAGGCTTGGTGTACACTGTACTGTTTCTAGTCACAGCATTTTCATGCTTAAAATGATATACTTCACACAGAGTAATAATTTACAGCTTTGGAACTTTCAGTTTCTGTTACAGTAGAAAGTGCTTAAACTGGAGCCAAACAGCCCTGAGCTGGAATCCTGTTCAGCTCAGTTCTCATTAGCTGTAGGACCTTGATAAGTTCATCTATTCACTTGCCAGGTGGCTACTGGGCACTTACTATACATCTCAGCTACTTTTTTTTTTTTTTTTTACATGCTGGGGATAAGTAGCAAACAAAAGCTTGCATTCTATTTAAGGGAGAATAACTAGAAACAGATAAACATTTACCATGCTTAGTGGGATGAATCTAAGAGGAAAAATCAAGCTGGTTCAGGGGTCAGAGAATGACAGAAAATTTCATGAAGGGTATTAGGAAAGGCCTCTCTGATAAAAATGGCTAATATTTACAGAGTTTTCAGCATGTGCTGAGTGCTTTACATGGAATGGTCATTAAATGCTCACATTATGCTACGAAGTTGGGTCTATTAATATCTCCTCTTTCCAGAGGAGGAAATGAAGTCTCCTAGAGGGTGAGTAGCTCAAACTTGTCCAGAGTTTTAGTCCAGTGCCTCGGTCTTCGGGGCGTCCTCTAACCATTACTCTATGCTGCTTTTCTAGTAGGTTAACAATAGAGCACAGTTCTGAGTTACACTTCCTTGGCCTATATCCGACTCATCTGAGAACTATAAGATATAGTATCTACTTATCTACCTATCTACCTATAAAACCTATCTACAAGGTAGGTTTTATAAGTCAGAATTTTTGGGCTCCCAGCCAGCCTCCTGCTCTCTGCACCTCCTGCCTGCCCCACGATAGGACTCTTCAGGCTCTGCACTTGGGTTCTCTCATTGTTCTTAGTACTTCTGTTGGATCCCCACTTAATAACTCTGAATCATCCTTTCTAATTTTGATGCTTGCGCATCAAAATATCAGGAATTAACTGAAGCTTCTTAGGTACGATCTCAATCAAACAGCTTTGTGTTTTACTCTCAAATATTTTTTTAAAAAGTGCAGAGTAGAGGTGCATGGAACCACCGTCCTGTGCTGGAAGAAGAGGAAGTTGGACCGTGACAACTCAGCGAAGGCACCTGCGGATGGAGGAGATGAGTTACATGCGAAGAGCTGGGAATCTTCGCTCAGACATTTAGTACTCCGTCCTTCTCTTTATGGAGCTTCATCTCGAATTGCCTTCAATTTTCCATTTGCTGAAAATGTGGACAGTCGTCCAATTTCACTAAGTACTTTTACAACGGCACAACCAATAAGGGCTCCGAAATAGGTGTTGGGAGGAAAGAGAAATAATTTATTTTTATAGGAATTCTTCAGAACTGGAATCTATATGTGGATAGGAAGCCATAAAGGAAGGCTTCCTTTACTTTGTGACTGGTAGGTCTGGAACAGTTCTAATTTAAAATTCTTTGTTACTCTCCAAGTTCTGCTTAATAGTCTACAACACTGTCAAAGATTATTTTTATGACAATCATAAATATTAGTAGACCAAATGGAAGAAATTTCTAAATAGCTGCCCAAATATACAAATCAGTATAACATAACTCATCCAGTGGTGATTGATAATATAGGCTGTTATGTCTCTTTACCTGTGACACTCCTATAAAGCAAGAACAAACCAGAGGAGTAGCTCTCCAGCCAGTAGCATATAAGCAATACGTGGGAAGCTGGCAGATCATGGAAGACTTCTGTGAGATCCTTAGATCCCAAGCTCCTTGGAGTAGAGATGTTGTGTTATTCATTTCTGTATTCTCAGTGCTCGCCATAGTGTCTACCACAGGGTAGATTGTTCTCTATGGCTTGTTGAATGACTTGTCTTTGTTGAAACACAATAAGGAAAAAGACAGTAAGAAGAGGGTGGTCCAAGTTCAAATAAGAGAACCTGAACTGATAGATGGGTGAAAACACAAGGCTAGAAAGCGAAAGGGAGTGAGACTTGAGGTTGGTGGTTTAGACAAGTGAGGAAAGCTGAAGGAGCAAAGTGGGAGTTGTGAGGTACATGAGGACCTTGGCCTAGAAAAGGCCAAAACTTTCCTCCTCCTCTGCAGAGGCGGGACGTGGATGCTGGGTTGGAGAAGGCCACACAAAGGGGCTGGACACTAGCTCAAGACAGTAGGTTGCTTGGGTGTTTGTTTTTACCAGCTCTAAGCAGGGGGATTTAAAATAACTTCATTTTTTTTAAAAAAGATTTTTATTTATTTATTTGACAAAGAGAGAGAGATCACAAGTAGGCAGAGAGGCAGGCAGAAGGAGAAGGAGAAGCAGGCTCCCTGCTGAGCAGAGAGCCTGATGCAGGGCTCGATCCCAGGACCCTGAGATCATGACCTGACCCGAAGGCAGAGGCTTAACCCACTGAGCCACCCAGGTGCCCCTTAAAATAACTTCTTGTGGAAAGGATCATATGACAATATAAAAAGGGAATTTGGAAAAAGAATTGTGTAAAGTCATTGAAATCCAACCATTATCCTCATTATCACTTTCTATCATTCCTGTATCTTGAACAACTGTAGGGTCAGCTTTTAACCTAAAGCCAGTGCCTATCATGATGTTGATGATGACGACGACAATGACAATGACAATAACCTTATTGAGCACTTAAATACCTGACACTGTTCAGTGTCATTTAATTCTCATATTATTTCATTTAGATCTTCTAATAATTCTCTAAGGAAGATACTGCTCATATTCCGCTTTTACACATAATGAAACTAAGGCACAGAGAGATGAGCTTGTCCAAGGTTGCCCAGCTAATAGATAATGAATTTGGACTCTGCTTCCAGAGTCCATGCTCTTAACATTTGTGCCAGGATTTTTACTTGAGCTTAGATCCAGGTGGGATCTGAGAGTAGTGCTGGTGACTTAGGGGGAGCTCCCAGAGTGCCTGGGGTAAACCCAGGGCAAGTAGGTATCGATCCCACTTCACTCTGCTTCCAAATCCCTCCCACTTTTGCTTTGTTAGAAGCAAGTTTTCTTACAACTCCTCATCATTATCGTGAGGAACTTAATTTAATAATTATGGAAAACTGAGACTAAACTTAGGGACAATATGAAAAATCTGAATATAGACTAGGTATGCGATGATAAGAAATTGTTCATTATTTTAAGAGTGATATTAGTATGTAAGAAAATATGTTTAATTTTTAGAGATGCATGCTGAAACATAGAGGCTAAACTTCAGAGGCTAAAGGTCTTGGCATCTGGAGCAAAGAGAAAATAGATGAAGGAAATATGGTAAAATGTGAGGTGACTATTAAGCAGAACTTTAGTAAACTCTCTTCTTTGGGGCGCCTCGGTGGCTCAGTGGGTTAAAGCCTCTGCCTTCGGCTCAGGTCATGATCTCAGGGTCCTGGGATCGAGGCCTGCATCGGGCTCTCTGCTCCGCAGGGAGCCTGCTTCCTCCTCTCTCTCTCTGCCTGCCTCTCTGCCTACTTGCGATCTCTCTCTCTCTCTGTGTCAAATAAATAATAAATAAAATAAATAAATCTTAAAAAAAACTCTCTTCTTTGTAGTATGTTAAAATATTTAATAATAAAGTTAAAATAAATGTAATATTATGTTTCTTGATTTGGATACTATCACACTTTTTCAATTCTTAGAGTAATAGCACAGTTTTTAGATATAGGGACTATAATTGCATTTAATTCCAAACTGTTTTTTTAAAAAAAAGATTTTATTTATTTGTATGAGAAAGAGAGCATGAGCCAAGGGGAGGGGCAGAGGGAGAAGCAGACTCCCCACTGAGCAGGGAGTCTGATGCAGGGCTCGATCCCAGAACCCTGAGGTCGTGACCTGAGCTGAAGGCAGACACTTAACCGACTGAGCCACCCAGGCGCCCCCATACTTCCAGACTGTTTTTTAAGACTACGGGAGATAATGTGTACAAATCTCTCAGCACATTGCCTGTAACACAGCACATAGTAAATATTCAATATTCTTAGCAGCAGTCAAAATTTTAAAAATCTGTGCTCAACTTCATGAGGAGTCTCCACACTGCAGTTGGAAGAAGTCACCACCTTAAGGCAAAGCTACACAGCATAGCTTCATTTTCCTCTTTCAGTCCTCACGCAGAGACATCTTGTGGGTCTTTCTCTCAAACCAAATGGAAGTTGGTTTTTCTTTCCACAGCAATGTTCATTCTTTTGATTCGAGAGTAAGGCCATTGGACCATTTCTGAGCTGTGAATAAGCAAACACAAAGGAGATGATAAAAGCTGGGTTTGTTGAACAGGCCTTGCTCATTCCAGAATGATGACACACATTTGGGTTAAGGAGAATGAAGACACGAAAGCAGTTGTCCTGGAATTTCATCCTATTCCTTCAGCCGCGGTCATTAATGCCCAGACTCTGGATTGAGGGAACTGCTCTCCGTCTCTATGGAGAGTGCTCCTTTCAGAGGTGTGCCTTTAAGAGCTTTGAAAAGGACCCTGAAGAGAAAGCCTGCCATTCAGGCCCCCCTCTCCCTCCTCAGTGAGTCTAAAGGCAGGGCTTTCATCTTCTCATCTCCCAGCTTAGGTCCCTTTTCGTTTGTGATGCCCTGTTAGGTTGCTTTGTTTTGGTTTCTCTGGGAGGCCTGCCAACCCCATCCTCAGAGAAGGTTCAAAATGATTGAGATCAAGTGTTTGGAGACAGTGTTACGTTTCCTTTTCTTCTCCAAGCTTTTCTTTGTTTAGCTCCATGCCCTGTTTTGTCTTCACTCTTCTCTTCCTTATGTAGTGCCTCCGTAGCCAAAGAAATTGCTAGGTCACAGAATCATATACTTTTAAGTGATCCTAAAAGTCATCAGATCTAACTATCTGATATAGGAATCTCTTTTTACAACAACTCCAACCCATGCTTACATTAAAATATGACTTGCACACACTTCATAAAAGAGAATTCATTACCACACAGGGTGCTAATTTAATTTTTGAGAAGTTCCTCCTTATGAATTTGGTACTGTAACTAGCTTAGTTCTCACTATGCTGTGTTGCACAGCATGTCTATGTGATAGGAGCTATCATATTCCCTCTTCTCCTACTTGTCTTCTCCTTTTTCAGATTAAGAATCCCGTTTTCTAGGGGCACCTGGGTGACTCAGTTGGTTAAGCATCCGGCTCTTGATTTTGGCTCAGATCATGATCATGACCAAGGCTCAGGTTGTGAGGTTGAGCCCCACGTTGGGTTCCGTGCTAAGTGTGGACGCTGTTTAGGATTCTCTCTTTCCCTCTGCCCTCCACCCCCTGCCCCATGTGTGCACTCTCTCTCTCTCAAAAAAAAAGAATCCCATTTTCTAAGCATGAAGGAGACACTAAGGTATAAAAGTGGAGGGTAGTCATAAAAACATATAGACAGATGGACTTCAAAAATTCATTCATTCATTCAACCAATAGCCCACAGTATGGGCCAGGCGCTGCATTAAATTCTGTGGATAGATAGATAGATAGATAGATAGATAGATAGATAGATAGATAGATAGATAATGCTATACACTGAAAGTTTGTGTTCCCCCAAAGTTCATATGTTGAAATCCTAACCCCCAGTGTTGATAGTATTCAGAGATGGGGCCTTGGGTAGGCTATTGGTGGGGCCTTCATGAGTGGGGATTAGTACCCATATAAAAGAGACCCCAGAGAGCTCCCTCAGCCCTTCAGCCATATGAAGACACAGCAAGAAGCCTGGCCATCTACTAACCAGTATGAGAGTTCTCACCAGACTCTGAAACTGCAAGCACCTTGATTTTAGACTTCCCAACCTTCATCACTGTAAGAAATAAACTTCTGTTGTTTATAAGCCCTCCAGTCTATAGAATATTGTTAGAGCACTCCAGATGGACCAAGGCACATGATGAGACACCCAATACTGTCCTCCCAGAGTTTGCTACCTTGTAAGAAATACATAAGAAAGATAATTAACCAAAGGCAACTGCAGGGTAAAATAAGAGTGTGTACGGGGTGCTCTTCCTAGGTTGGTGGTCGGAAAGTATTCCCGAGGAAAGAAATATCTGATGTGAGACTTGAAAAAAGGCAAGAATTGGTCAGGCAAGAAAGTGTGTCTGTGGAGGAGACCGGGGAGGTGGGGGCGTTCAGGGGGATGAAGGTAGAGGCATGGGGGCTGGTCTGGACTGGGGAAGCAGTACCTGCCATTGTTCTGAAGTGGGGAGGAGCTTGATGGATCCAAGGGATAGAAACATGTGTGACTAGAACTTTGTGAGCAAAGGAGGAAATCTTACAAGATGAGGCACGGTCTTACAGGGTTTAGGACTTTATTCTGAGAGTCCTAAGAAACCAGGGGATGATTTTAAGCTGAGAAGTCCTAGGGTTTCCAGACACTTTACCATTGTGGCCCCCCTCTTCTGGACAGACTCCAGGTATTTACTGTCTGCTTCAGATGTGGTGCACAGCACTAACCACAGGGTCTGGTCTCCAGACAGGGTCTGTAGAGTTCAGAGTGGACTGAGCCAATAGCCTCCTTTGTTCTGGACATTGGACTAATGTATCCTACTAGTGCATTTCTTTGGATTGTCTCTATGTCGTGGTGTCATGTTACACAGACCCTGTAGTCAACTAAGCCAATACCTGGTGTGGGTTCAATTTTTGACCCTAGATGGCCTGCAAAGGAACCTCAGGTCCAGGATGTCCAGGATTAAATTCCTCTGCTCTTTCTGCCTCTTATTCAGCCTATATATATATATATATATATTTGTTGATGTTGTTTAAGATTTTATTTATTTCTCTGACAGAGAGAGAGAGAGCACAAGCAAGGGGAGCAGCGGGGAGGAGAAGCAGGCTCCCCACTGAGCAGGGAGCCTGATGTGGGGTTTGATCCCAAGACCCTCGGATCATGACATGAGCTGAAGGCGGACGCTTAACGACTGAGCCACCCAGGTGCTCCCAGCCTATATGTTTAAAGGGTTTTGTTGTCATTCTGTTTTTTCTTCCTTTCTTCTTTTTTTTTTTTGGATTATAAAAATAAACTTGTAAATACAGAAAACTATAGCAAAACCAATAGATATAATAATTCAAACAGAGATAACCGTTATCACTGATATTTATATAGCTAAATATAATTTTCTATACTCTCTATGCTTGGGCTTAACTGTAATGTAATATTATAGCCTGGTTTTTCCTCATTGTTAGGTCATAAGAATTTAATTTCCAGGGTCACTAAAAGGTCTTCATATGTGCTTCTTGTCTGAGGGCATTTAAAGCTTCTGGTTTTTTCCTTTATAAAGAATATCTTTATATTTAAATATTTGCTTTCCATTTCAGAATATTTCCTCAGAGTAGAACCCTCAAAGCATATTCAAAGCTTTTTTGATACATATTTACAAATTGTTTCACAAAACTTTTGGCTAATTAAAATTTACACTTCTACTTGCATTGTGAATTCTAAAGAAACAAACCATGCTGATTGATAGGAGAAAATAGAATTAAGCTATTCTCTTAATTTTCATTTTTAATTACCAGCAGTGTTAAAGATATAAAAATGAACCACTTACATTTCCTTTTGTGTAAAATGTAGTTATCCTTTTCCTGTGTTTGCATGGTGGTCTTACAGATTTTCTTTTAAATTTGTGTAATCCTTTTCTATATAAGAATTTAAATCCTCACTTTTTCATGGCTTTTTAAAGTATTCATCCCAATCTACTTGGAACTTTAAATTATTTTTGTGATTAAACAAATACATATTAAAAAACACAGTCCCTTCTGTACACATACCATTTAAGTGCTACTATAGTAAAAAATACAAAAGTTTTCTTACCTGACTTACTTTCTCTTTCAGTTCGTGATGACTTAAAAATTCAAGTGAAAAAGAAGTTTTCACGGGCTTCACTCTAAATAAATCTTATATAAATCCTTTCAAATGCAGTTAGAAGTAAGTCAGGAAGAGTCTTATTTCTCTAATAAAATTAAGGACTTAAAAATGTAATTGAGGGTATGAGCTGGGACCTGCGAAGACTGAATTCCAAGATTTGGCTTCCTATTTTAGTGTGTGTGTGTGTGTGTGTGTGTGTGTGTGTGTGTGCGCGCGCGCGCGTGTGTGTGTGTGTGTGTGTGTGTGTGTGCGCGCGTGTGTGTGTGTGTGTGTGTGTGTGTGTGTGTGTGTGTGTGTGTGTGTTTCACCAAACAGGAGAAATGAATAAGATTCATATGATTTTTTCTTCTGTTAATGGTAACCTCTCAGCCACCATCAGATGATGTAATTTATGTTATAACTTTTTGTTTAAATTCTAATCTTAACCCAGTTTTCCTTTGGAAGGATTTCAGAATCACATCATTCTAACCCTATTTTCTCATCTGTAAAGTGGGGATACTAATGCTCTTTTCTCAGTGCTTCTGCTGGGCTACACACTGTAGTGTATGTAAAGTACCGAGCCTAGGGCTAGCACCAGGGAGATGCTGGGTTAATGCTGATGTTTTCTACTCTGCCTCCCACTCCTGTCTCAAACTAGGAAAGACTGAGGAAAACCTATGTGCCTCTTAGTGCAGGCTTCCCACATTGGCATTAACCCCAATAGCATGCCAAGCTGATATCTGAACAGAAAAATAAGTGGTGGTTGAATTTTGCACATTATTCATTTATTCAACAAATATTCTCTTTTTTCTTTTCTTTTTTTTTAAGATTTTTTTTTTTATTTGCGAGACAGAGAGAAAGCATGAGCATGAGCATCCCCCCTTGCTGAAGAGGGAGCCAGATGCAGGGCTCGATCCCGGGACCTTGAGATCATGATCTGAGCCAAAGGCAGACACTTAACCTACTAAGCCACCCAGACACCCCAAACATTCTCAAGAATCAAATGTGTGCCTAGTCTTGTATAAAGTACTGGTCACGCAGAGAATAATAAAGCTCTTTTCCTGCGTTGTTGAGGCAGTACTGGAACATCATGAGGAAACAGAGAAATACTCATCGACTTAATTTTACCACCAGGTCTGCAGCTATTTTGCTGTGCTAAACCTAGATTTCCCTGGAAACAAGAAATAATCACAGTGGCCACTTGGCACTGTGGTATGCGTAAGATCAACTCTGCAAATGTGCCATGTGATAATCCTGGAGAATCAGGGAAAAATATGTATTTATTAAGTCAACCAAGTCTACAGACGGGTTCTCATTGCACACCGTGGTACCATTTATCACCAGAAAAAAATGGTTTATGTGTGTGTGATGCTGACAAGGTATTCCAAAAAAGAACATAGAAATAACAAGAGTCAACCATTTGGTCCTAGAAGAACTGCTGATTCTCCTTTCAGGCATAAGGCAGATTACTGACCACACAACTCTCTATGGAATATTCATAAATTCAAGTTTATTGGAATGACACTACTTTTAATAGGAAGTAAAATAAACTTTTATGAATTTGTTTTAGTGATCTTATGATTCACATTTTTCTTGCATGATTACTTTTTATTTTCAAGATGTGTAGTCTTAAAGCTTTGCAAAACTGAGAAAGTAAGTTTTAGAGAAGAATGGCAGGAGAGGACATTATCTCTCACCTACCTGACTCATTTTACTTAATATAATAGGAACTTATGTTTTATGACCTACAAAATGCTAACTGCCAGTGTAGAAGTCACTGACTTTTTTTTTAAAAAGGGGGAGGGAACCATTTTCTTAAACTAGGATAAAGGTTTAATTTGAAGGATACTTACAAGAGAAATAGAGATCTGCCTTCCGTGTCTCTTAATTTGTGCATTCTTAATTTTTTTAGAACCTCAGGTCAACTAGATTTCAGAACGTTTTTGTTCATCATTTCCAAAAACAGACCTGACTCAGACACATTAAATAATTTCCACGGAGGCTCTTTCTTCCTGAAAAAACTAACCACTTAAACACCAGGTGAGTGTTTGTGCTTCCAAATGATACTACCAATATTTAATTAAAAGCTACAGCTTAAGTGAGCGGTAGAATGTACCGTTGTTACCATTATGCTTTGGATGTACCAAATCCTCTGGTTCTCCTCACTCCGCTGTGTACATGACCATCTGGGAGCTGTTTGTGCAGTCTGATGGGTAGACACATCATTATTAAAAGTCTGGTTTACAAGTCTCAGATATTTAAGGGGTCAGACAGAATAGGAAAATTAAAAAGAAAAGAAAAAGTAAGGAATGGAAAAGAAAAGGAAAAAGAAAGGAGGAGATGAAAAGAAAGGGAAAAAAAAGGAAAAAAAAGGAAAAAATCTCAGGATGATATAGATGTGTTTTGATTAATTTGCATATTTCCAAACCTTCCACAAAGCACTCCATCACTGCCCCCAGCAAATGCATTTTCTCTCAAGGCCAGGTTGTAGGACATTTGAAAGAGAAGCCCGTAAAGTGATAGGAAACTTTTGTGCTGGCATTTTCTGAGTATAGGCCATTCATATCCTTAATGAGGCATTTGCTGGATCCTTGTCCTTTTATAAATAAAAGCCAAAGTGAACACTTGCACAAGTAATATCACCAACAGCACTGGATACATCTTTAAGGTAACCTCTTTGTGCATCAAGGCAGGAACCACTATCATTTCCTACCCGCCTCATTTTGCACCCTCATACGGCATGCAACATACACACATGTAATGTGTCATATGTGTGCAAGCAGAATTGCATGAAACAATCAGAATTTAGCACAGTGGCTATGTCTGAGGGAAAAATGACTCCAAATGAGTCATTTGGAAATGAAAGAGTGTTATGTAATTTTAAGCTGATTCTGACATATTCTAAAGAGTAGCCGTAATGTGATTCACATAAACATTTTTGCTTTCTATAGTCTATTAAATATTTATTTTGACCTTTCTCACTTTGTTCTTTTAGTTTCAGCTTATTCTGAATATAAAAAGTAGTGCTAACTCTTCCTCCCTTTAATTCATATCTGCTTCACAACTTGTAATTCATAATATCGACCGGTGTTTTTAAGAGTAAAGAGTAAAATAAAGGCCAAGAAAGGTTGAAAAATGTTGGAGAAACGAAGTTTTAAAAAGCTAAGCCAGTCCATATTATTTATCTGATATCCTTATGAGAACACTTCCCATAGTGTTCAGAGCACTGTTTTTTATTTTCTGTTGTTTTGTAGGTTATAGGAAGAGATACCTAAGAATATCTTTAATCTAATGAATTACATCTTGGTTCCTTCTTACCACATTATTATATTTCCTATAATTTACCAAATAAGCCAGAAGTATATTTTATTAATGTATTTGGACTGTGTGTATGTGTGTGTGGTTTCAGTTGCTGCTATTTTAAAAGGGGCTTCAACTCTGCATGGGGGAGAAGAGACTAGCTTTTAGTTACAGGGAACTATAGACCGGTAATTAACAATTGTCAGTGCATTTTGAAAGATTAGACTTTCCCAGGGACATCCTTGAATGCTAGACAATAAGAAGAAAAAATGACCTATAAATGTAAAGAAAACCCTGGGTGTCATAAAAGCATGATAAAACCTTAAGGAAATGTTCTTCTGTTTTGTTTCTTTTTCATTCAGTTTGAAGGTAGCTCCATTTTGTTTTGTAATCACAAGACTTTCTTTATCAACCTGGGCTTGCTTTCTTTGTTTCCCCCTTCCCCGGTGGCCACGGTGTGCCTTGAAGCCTCAAACAGGAAGACAAACTCTAGAGATGTGAGATAAAAGAAATAGCTTCTTCTGTGTACATGCACAATGTACATTTGAAAAAAAAATGTTTGAACAAGTCCACATAACCTGAGCCAAAAATGACTGAAGAAAAATGCATGCAGAACAAAAGAGTTAGAGGTCAATCTCTCTCTCTCTCTCTCTCTCTCTCTCACACACACACACACACACACACAAACACACACACACACACACACACACACACACACACACACACACAGAGTTGGGTTTTCCGGAAGTTCTTTGATTACATATTTATCTTGAAAATTCTGTTGGCATTGTTTTTTTGTGAAAACCACATCATACCACAGATCTGCCATCTGTGATGTCAAATGTTAGTATTCGTACACAGGACAGTGTATGCATTTTAAGCATTAATGGTATGTCATGCTATACAGAAAACTTCTAAATTCCCTCCCTGATTTTATAGACATAATAACAGCAACCGTAATGACTGAGTCAATAGTCCATTGCAACTGAGAGTTTAATTTTGTGCAAAGTCCATAGAAGTATCTACTTGGCAGCTGATAGCATGAGACAGTGGTTAAGAATTCAGATTCTAGGTCTACATTGCTTGGGTTTAAACCCTGGCTTTGCCCTTGGAGGCCAAATGACATTGACTAAGTGGCTTACCTCTATTTACTTCAGTTCTCTGATCTGTAGAACAGCCATTGTCAATGGTAACAATTTCAGAGTGTGGGTGTGAGGTTTAAATGAGATAATACTTGCAAGATGTTTCAAATTGTGCTTGGTACATAGATGTACCCAATAAAAGTTAACTATAATTATTGGTCAAGCAATTCTGCAGCATTTGAGAACTCAAACTGGATGTCGTTTCTTTCTTTTTTTATATATATAACTTTTTTTCTGAGTATATTTGACGTGGATCCAACACGTGGATGCTGTGTCTTGGCAGGGAAATAATGTCTGCATATCACCATGAGTTCTAATTTTCTACTTACCTCTGTCTTCATTGTTTATGAGTCTCAGTCTAGCCCAGTTTGGGTCGTGGTTTCTATTATTACAGAAAGCATTTAAAGGCCGTTTGTTGGCTGAGGCAAACGTTAGCCTTGTGTAGTTGGATCCCGCATATTGTTGCTGTCCCAGATCTGGTTTTCAGCTTCCCAGACTCACCTGGCCCTCTTTAATTTTTGCAAGCTGATGCCTCATTTTTTTAAAAGATTTTATTTATTTATTTGACAGAGTGAAAGAGACAGTGAGAGAGGGAATACAAGCAGGGGGAGTGGGAGAGGGAGAAGCAGGCTTCCTGCTGAGCAGGGAGCCCGATGCGGGGCTCGATTCCAGGACCCTGGGATCATGACCTGAGCCAAGGGCAGATGTCCAATGATGGAGCCACCCAGGCGCCCTTGACGCCTCATTTTTAACTTGGGTTTTTAATCACATACATTGATTAGCCATTTGGCAACTGCATCCTCCTCTTCTTGACTATTTGTCTACCACAATTATGATTTCCAGCTTGTTCTGACCCTTGTATTTAGCCCCTTAAGTGACTGCAACACCTCTGTGTGCACAAACTTCAATCCTATTTTGTCTCTTCCAGCCTCTCACCCACTTCTTCAGTCTCCTTGCTCCAAGCTAATAGCAGAAGGAGGCCTTAGAAAACATTAGTTTAGTAGTTTTGTCCTCACACACAGGGAGAGGCCTTCCTTGGTTCATAAAGGCTAGAGGATGTAGCAGTGATTTATACATTTTAGTGGACACCAGAGTCAAACGTGGGTGTGTTTAAAATGTAGATTCCCAAACCGTCCTCCCAAAGATTCTGATTAACTAAGTCTGAGATGGGCCTGATGAATCTGCCTTTTAACTCACTTGCTAAGTGATTCTGATGCAGGCAGTCCAAGAACCTTCATCTGAGAGACACTTAACTTGACTAAATCTCTGCCATTCAATATATAGCATGTTGTATTGACCTCTTCTATGTACAGCTTTCTTGTACTCTGGAAAGCATTGTCCATGGGGTCAAATAATTGTGCTTTAAATAAATTTACACTGAAAAGGAGGAGTATGGAGAGACAGCATTACCCCAGGGTTAGCAATTTTTCATGATTGAATTCTTACAGCACCCTGTTAGGTTGCCAGTGATGTTTTTGTCTCAATATCTGACATGCCAGAAGACAGGAATGAGCCCAAACTTTCCCCAAATTACTCTTCTATAATATTACCTCTCCAGAATTTCAGATAGTTTCAGAACTATCCGACTTTTCCCAAATTACTCTTCTATAATATTACCTCTCTAGAATTTCCCCAGACTTTCCCCAAATTACTCTTCTATAATATTACCTCGCTAGACTTTCAGGTAATTTCAGAATTAGCCCTTACCCTCTTAGAAGACTATGAAGGCAG
Organism: Ailurus styani; assembly: GCA_002007465.1. Taxonomy (NCBI): domain Eukaryota; kingdom Metazoa; phylum Chordata; class Mammalia; order Carnivora; family Ailuridae; genus Ailurus; species Ailurus styani. Next base: position 2,240,013 of record LNAC01000444.1, on the reverse strand, counting down.
GAGGTTTGGGAGAAAACTGAAACTGTACTCTAAGCAATTACTCTTTTTTTTTTTAAGATTTTATTTATTTATTTGACACACAGAGAGAGATTACAAGTAGGCAGAGAGGCAGGCAGAGAGAGAGGAGAGAGGAGGAAGCAGGCTCCCCACTGAGCAGAGAGCCCGATGTGGGCCTCGATCCCAGGACCCTGGGATCATGACCTGAGCCGAAGGCAGAGGCTTTAACCCACTGAGCCACCCAGGCGCCCTCTAAGCAATTACTCTTGAGTGTGTTCTTTATTCCACTGCTTTTCATTTTTGTTTTTTTTTTAATTTTTTAATTTTTATGTTCAGTTAGCCAACATACAGTAATGTTGATTTAGTCAAAAACTAAATCATTAGTTTTTGATATAAGGTTCAACGATTCCTTAGTTGCATATAACACACAGTGCTCTTCACAATACATGCCCTCCTTAAACCCCATGACCCATTCAGGCATTTTCATACCTACATGCCTGAATTCAAGCCCCATGTCATGACCACTAACCTTGAGCCAGAGGTGAGGAGAGAAGAATGGGGTTTTCTTTCTTCACTGAGCAAGGCTGACTGATGCCCCAGTCCCGCCTTCCCCAGCGGTGTGTGCCACTGTCGCCCAGCCAACCCTGGACTATTCTGGAAGCAGTCCAGCCCCAGGCTCCTAGCTGAGTGCATAATCCTTGCCAAATCCCAAAACGTCTCACTGGGATGGATTTAAACTGCCACAGGCTACATTGAAATCCATTCTTCATTCCTGACTCCTTTAGAAGTGGAAGACTTGGTCTCTGCTCTCCACTTCATCGGCTAGCCAAGAAGTCAGAAAAGTCAATGACTAGAATGCAGCATGACTTACTTGCACCGTAGCTGACGAGGGACCCAAGCACACAGAAGCACTCTCCCACCCCAAGGGTGATTGACAGCATCCTTAGAGCCTTTGCGAATTTGAGTTCTCAGTCTTCATGACTGAGATTCTAGATCACACATGCATTTCCAGAGTCTGACCTAGTAGCATCATCTTCTGGTAGTACCTTTCTAATTTACCAAATATGCAAAGGCTCCCCCATCTCTCCTCAATGGAAAACAATTTCTCCTTCCTTTATATCTTGGAATACTCTACCTCAACATCCCTGTGTTGTTTACTAAAGTTAACCTTGCATTATGGCTACTTAAATACATGTTTTCTCTCCCTTCCAGAGGAGAGATTCCCTGAGAAGATGATCTGCTCATCTCAGTGCCTTGCACGGAGCAACAACACAACTAATCCTTAATATATATTTGAACAAATGAATCAACAAAGGAAACACCTTCTGATAAAAGGTCCTGAACCTTAGGAATCAGAGATTGCTCTGATCTGAATCATTTCCTGTTGTTTCAGATAATGGAATCCTCCACCTCTGGCCTTAAAATAAAAGAGAAAACCAACCCAAATCCTCTAAACTCTGGAAAGATTTTGGCCAATTTGAGGAGTTTTTATTTACACATAATATGCTGAAAAGCAAATGCCAAAGATTTTAATCATTCCATGTTTATATTTTAGTAAATGCTCTCTTCACAAAAATCTGATGTGTACATCTGAAGAGTAGGTTTTGTAATTTGTTGGGAAAAAGACACAATGAGAACTGGCAGGGGAACTTTCTCCAAAACTGCTGCATTAAAGTTCATTACCTTGACCTTGACTCAATCAAAATAGCTGTGAAAAATACCAAATACAGAATATTTACTTAATTGTTAAGACTGCAGGTAAAATTGTGAGAGTGAAGACAACTGAACGTTTCTGTGAACTTCACCATTCACTGGATCATGTGCAAATTGTTTTCACAAAGATCCTCCTTTTAATACCTGTAGCCACTGGGTGACATTGGTGTTATGAACTCTGTTTTACACATCAGAAACTGGGGCTCAGGGAGCCCAAGATCTGTGGACAAGATCACTTGTTAAATAAGCAGAGGAGCCAGGCTATAGACCCAGTTGTCTCTAACTCCACATTCCATCCTCTTTAATTATGCTGGTTATGTATCAAGATGCAGCTGAGCTATCGAAATGAGGTATCAGGAATATCTCATTTTAATACATTTTTAATGCATTATAAGTAAAGTTAATAATTTATTCATTCTGCAGATGTACTCTTTCAGTGGCTACATTATTGTTCAAAGCTCTTACATATTACGCAGGTTTGAAATGAAGGTGCATAATTGCACTAAATGGTCTTGGAAATACAATATAAAGTAGATTAGATTTAGGACCTCTGAAAAATCTCTGAAGAAGTTATAATCCAATTTCAAAACACTAAGGTCATGATGTGGCAACCTTCGGAAAAGGGCGAAGCTACGGCTACTTGTCTTTCTCGAAAGAGGTAGCAGCTGATGGGATGGGATGGGGAGGTGTTTAGATTCTTAGTAACTTCTTTTTTCTAACATTCACCTTTTTTAAAAATTTATAAAATGGGAAAAAATAATATGCACCTTGTACAGATGTAAAGTAAGGTGATATATATATATATATAGTGCTTATCAGAATATCTGAATAAATCCTACCTATCTTAATTATTGTTCTTAAAGCACAAATATAACATGCATTTTGCAAACATTTAACGAGCATCTGAAAGCGTCAGGCACTATTATAGGCAGATAAATACAACTGTGAGAAAACAGACAAGATCGTTAACCAATGGAAATTTAAACAACCTTATTTTATCAGAGTAATTGTGTTGCCATTAAGAGTAGCATCTACTGAGGGCACATTGTTGCCAAGTGTACTGCCTATCAATCAGACAAGTTAGAATTGTTATCTCCGTGTACAGATGAAGAAACTGAGGTTCAGAAGCAATAAACAACTTGGCCAAGGCCAAACAGCTACTGACTGAGGGACCTGAAATTTACCCCAGGGCTATTGGTTCCAAAGTCTACATTCATTTCACTGCTCTTCGGACATTCTTTTTCTTTCTTTCTTTCTTTCTTTCTTTCTTTCTTTCTTTCTTTCTTTCTTTCTTTCTTTTTTTAAGATTTACTTATTTATTTTGAGAGGTGAGGAAGGGGTGAGGGGCAGAGGGACAGAATCTTTAATCAGACTTCCCCATGAGCAAGGAGCTGGACTTGGGGCTCAACTTGGGGCTCAGTCTCATGAACCATGAGATCATGACCAGAGCCAAAATCATGAGTTGGACACTTAACCAACTGAACCACCTAGGTACCTCCTTCAGACAGTCTTCTAACATTCTCCTTAGCCTAGCTATCATTCCCTGTATTTGCAAAAGGAGTTTTTTGGAACAGAGTGATAGTTTCATAAAGTAATGGCTTAAATAGCCTGCTACAATTAGCTGGGATAAAGGCAAAAATGTAGTATGTGTGTTATCAATCTCCCTCATTCATTCATTCATTCATTCATTCATTCATTCATTCATTCAATGAATACTTGCTGGTTATATTTCATTTTCTAGGCTCTATTCTAGACTATAGGGATATAATGTTGAATAAGTCAGACATAGTTCCTATCTTCATGAAACTTATATTCTAGTGGGAACGATAGACAAAAAGAATAAACAAATGCACAAAATAATTATAAGTTGTTACAAACTTACATAAGCTTGTATATAAACCTTATAAAGGACACAAGTAGTGACCTGATATCTAGAAGGATGAGAGCACTTAGTAGGTGATAATCAAAGCCCAGGCCTGAGGTTGAGCAGGAGATAGCAATAAGGAGGATACAAGAGAGTGAGCTTTGTTATAGGATGTGGAAATGTCATGTTCCAAGGATTCAGTAAGACTCTGGATTCTAGGACCATAGAAGATGACCAGTATGTCAGGAATTTCTAGTGTAATATCTTGAGAGATATTTCTTGGTCTAGTTGATTTATATGCTCAAGCTTATCACTTTCTTTTTTCAAGCACATCTCCCTGTCCTGGAGATTGACTATCCCACTTCTCCCAGATGCTACCTCTCATTGTTCTACCTGATCGTCTCTTTTCTCAAATCTCGTCTGGAATGAGGTGTAGTATTTTGACTTTTGATCATGTCTTCCATTCCCCAATGTGTCAGTCAGGATCCCAGTAGGAAATAGATTTCCTCTCAGATGTTTTAATTGAAGTGATTTAATAAAAGGATTATATACAGAGGAGGAGACATAGTTCTAAGATATTCAATAAGCAACATCGGGAAGCCATTCCAATGGAGAAGAAATAGGGTTGTGGGAGCCTAAGAGAACTGGGAGCCATAGGAGAGGGACTGTCTGACTGGAACTGTAATCAGTAGAGGAAGGAAGCTGGAACCATAGCAACAAAGGGATGAAACACCCCTGCCTTGCTCTCCTCCTTATACCCCCTTACTAACTGAACCCAACTGACAGGCAAAAGGCAATAGCATTCAAGTAATATCGTCCACAGAGGTCAGTTTTCCAGGGCCCATAAGAGGGCAGAGGAGAGTAGAAATATTTTCAAAGATATATAAGCCAGACTCAAAGGATACCAAATTATGTAAAGTGAAGAATATCCAGCAAAATACATCCCTGGCAGTCACACCCAAACAGTAGCACCAAACAGTGGGAGACTGGGGAACAAATACCCTGATCCCTCTCTCCTCTTTCCAGTCTGCTGCCAGCTCCTCCCATTAGCTAAACACAATTGTTTTTATTTCTACCTAATCTGTTAGGTCAGCATAGTTAAAGAGGGGGAAATTCCAAACATTTACGATGAACTTAAATAATAGCAGTCATGAACATTCATTAGAATGAAAAAGAAATGAAGTCTGATCTTTCTTAGCTTGATCTTTCTTTATCTTAATTTATTTTTAGAGAGCTTCATGCTTAATCTCTCTAGTTCCCTGTCCCAGGAGGAGATGAGGCATTTGGGCTTCTCCATAGCCCAGTGCTCAGGGATCATAATGACTGGGATTTAGCTTAAGCCCAGGACTAATTGTGAAAACTTGACACCTCAGTGGAAACTGGAGACTCCATCTGTTGCTCTACTTACAAAAATCTTCTTTTGAAAAAAAATGGAAGAGACTCATGGAAGTGGCTATATGACAAAGTTTTCTTATTTCTCAGTTTGCCTTAATTTTTAATGGTGCCAAATATCTTACGTGCACTAAAGATGGTCTCTGGTGTTCCCTCTTTTGCACTTGAAGGCATTTCCTGATGCCAGGTTGAACTGATCACAGGTAGTGATCAATGTTTAATGAAGAACTGCTCAAATCAAGCCACAAAGACTGCTATGCCATGCAGGATGGATGACTTAATAGAAGGGCATAGTTTGGCATCTTCTGAGTTTCGATTAAATCCAACACTTTAAACAATGTGGAAAAGACATGGGATCTAGGCCATGCTGTTGTTTGTACAAGTTGGAGATTGGACTAATACAACAAGCACAACTGTTCAGAAAATGATCAAACACTAAATGGAAGAACATCGCCCTGGAAAACAATAACCCTTGTTCTTTTCCTGGGTCTATTCCCTATTCATGTTATTATGGAGACCTCACTTCATTTCCCTAAACCTCTAATTTCTTAAGTTCTAATGATATGATCTAAGATTCCTCTTAGCCCTACCATAACATGTGTGTGTATTACTTCTTCATATAAATAAGGCTGAGGGTGACAGTAACAATGCTCAATGCTCAAACAGATGTAGGAATATTGCTGATTTCTTACTTTCCCAGAAGGCAAAGAAAAGAGGTTGGAAGTAAGGTAGAAAACTAATATTTATGAAGCATCTGTTATGGTCAGACACTATTTTAAGCATGTTTTCTTACATTCCTTCATTAATTCTAATACCAACTCTTCATTTTTAAGTATTGTTTCCTTTTACTTTCCAGATAAGAAAGCAGAGCCTATAAGAACTTTGCTACTGCTCATCTTTTTCAATTGCTCATCTTTTTTGAAATACTCGCTCTCTCTGTCCACCATGCACTCAGTCCTTACTTGCAATCTTCCTTCTGTTCTCCCCGAGGTACAAAACTTTGTTCAACCTTCTCTGAACTTGAAACCCTCTTCTGACAGATTCCTCTGATACCTGAATTTCCTGATTTATTTTTATGGCACGGGTATAAATTTTATATACCATGTGGCTTAAATAAAGTTGAAATTTTATCTCATTCCAAATACAGCTAGTTTACTTTCATGTCCATTAATGGTGAAAAACTTAAATATATCAAACTGGGATCATTGAGGAGTTTCTGGATTTTTGGTTTATTTATTTTTGTTGTTTTAGGGTTTTCTGTTTTAAAGCACAAATCTCATTGATTCCTGCTTTCTGCATTCTCTTTTCCTTCTCCCCAGACTGATCTAAGCTCTCAGGGGCTTATCTTTGCTTCTCATCGGAGAGAGATAGTTTTTTGCTGGAATTTGCCTTTGATGACACTCCTGTTCTCTTGCTCTGCAAGTGCATGGTGACTGCTCCTGGAAACTCAGTGGTCTGCCTCTGCTGACTCACCCCTACCTCACAATACTTGGCACAGAGCTACGTATATCTTCTTTTCATTCAGGACTTTGACTAACCACCCTTCAGCTTCTGCTAACAGCTCTGCTGACCTTTGACCTGTTATCTTTTGTGGTAATCCGTTTCAGGAAGTCTACATCTCAGCCAGTAGCTATTCTGATGCTTCATGAGACACACAAAATTGTTTTGGGATTTCTTCTATGTCTCAAAGACATCCGAAGAAACTGGGGTTGGGTGGAGAGAGTTGGGGGGAGGCTATCTAAAGCCACCCTCTGCTTAGACTTGTCCAGAAAATATTTCCACATTTTTCTGGGCACTTGGGAACTCTATCTCCTTACAGAGTTTGAAAGAGGAACTTAGGACCCCCTTGTTTTTCAGTCCCAAAACCCATTTGGGCAATTTAATCTCTCACCCAGATTTTGACCCTGAGAGAAGAGCTCACACTGGTATCCAAACTCCCTTGCTCTTCTTTCCTATTCCTCTCCAGGCCTTCTCTTTCTTTAGCCCAGAAAGGATTCTTACTTCTCTGTCGATAGTGCACATCTACTCTTCAATGATCATAAATTCATACAGATTCTAGAGGTTAGAGAAGAAAGTACTCGAATCCACCAGACTCTAAGCTGGGTGTTGGGGTTGGGGAGTGAAGAAAAGCTTTCTCTTTCAGAGTTACTGTCTCTATCACTGGCTTTCAAGAACTTCTTTTGGAACTCTAAAAGAATAAATCTCTTTTTTGCTGAGGTTCCCCCTGCCTCCTCCTCTATTCTTTGTTTCTTTAACACATAAAGCCTCAGCCTCAGGGTCTATAGTCAACTGTGCATAAAAGGAATTAGCAAGAAGGAAAAATACAATACATTAGGTAATGTTTCAAAATCTTAATTCTGTTAGCATGCCGTTGCTTCTTTCTGGCTTCTCTGCATTCTCTCATACTGTCAGCATTGATTAACATCATTGATTAACATCAAGACATTGAACTATTCTTTCCATATATTTTCCATTAATGCCTAAATACAGTTTTCTACCTATAATTCTTCACTTCTTTGGGGTCATGTGCCCTTTGAGATCCTGCTGAAAGCCAGGGACTTTTTTCCCAGAAAAATACACTTAAGCATATGCATATTGTCTCAGTCCATTTGGGCAACTATAATTGAAAAAAAAAAAAAAGACTAGGTTTAAATGGTTTAAACAGCAAGCAGTTATTTCTCACGGTTCTGGAGGTTAGCAAGTTCAAGAGCACGGTGTTGGCAGATTCTATGTCCGATGGGAACCTGCTTCCTAGTTCATAGACCACTGTCTTTTCACTGAGTCATCACTTGGTGGAAAGACAAGGGAGCTCTCTGGGGTATCCTTATAAGGGCACTAATTCCACTTCTGAAGATTCCACCCTCGTGACCCAATCACCTCCTAAAGATCCCGCTTCCTACTAAAATTACATTGAGAGTTAGGATTTCAACATATGAATTTGGGGGGAGACACAAACATACATTCCACCGCACATATGAATTTTTTCATTATTTGAAGAGGTTCATCATTTCTTAAGACTTTTAATAAAACCATGGAGGATACAGTGACCTGGGGTTAGGACCACTTGTCTGTTCATTGCTGTATTCCCAAGGCCTAAAAGAACCCCTGCCACAAAGAAGGTACTCAAAGCCAATTCTTCAATTAAATAAATGAAAACGTTAACATATCCAGCTCTTAGCTCTCTCCCAAACTCTAGCCCATTTTACCAAATGCCATTCAGATGTCACATCAGAATCTTAAACTCAATATACCCAAACAGAACCATTACCCTTCACTTTTGCCCACTATTTATTTGGGGTTTTTTTCCAAGATTTTATTATTTATTTATTTATTTGAGGGAGAGAAATGGTACACACAGGGGGAAGAGGGGCAGAAGGAGAGGGAGAGGCAGAGAATCTCAAACAGACTCTATGCTGAGTACAGGACTGACCTGGGGCTTGATCTCATGACCCTGAGATCCTGGCCTGAGCTGAAACCAAGAGTCAGATGCTTGACTGACTGCACCACCCAGGCACCACTTGTCCTCTATTTAAATCAATGGTTCCTTCTCTCCTGAGTTATTCTGACTCTACCTTCGACATCTTTGACTCCTCCTCTCTCTTTATATTCAACTGGCTTCCAAGGCCTAATGTGATTCTATCTCCATAATATCTTTCAGTTTCCACAATCTATTGCCACTAGGTAAGGAAGGCACCTTGGGAGTATCTACCTAGCTCAAAATGACCCATGGTCTTCAATCCTTCATTCACAGGTTAGGTTTCAGGAAGCTATGTTCATTGCCCGCCCCCATGTCCAAAGTTGCTTGGATACTGATCAAAACTATGTCAGTCACATTCTGCCTTTTAGGAATCTGGAATTAGGACTGAGAAATCTGATTTACTTTAGATTAATATCTTGGACATAGAATATGTAAAAACTGTAGTGTTCTGAGACATTCAATTTCAACGGAGTGGAGTGGCTAGCGGAAAAAGAAGATACACAGAGAAAAAGGGATAAAAGTCATTTAAAGAGAAGCAGGAACCAGTAACTCAGAATCCAGAGCAAGCATCCTTGGTTCATGACTTCCCAGCACCAAGTTCCTTCCGATTCCTGAAGTCTGGCTATGTTCCTGTCCTGTAGGGCATGTGTTTTTATTTGTATAACCCTTTAGGAAAATCTCTTGATTTCTTTGTTCGTTTTCTCTAGCTTCTGGTTTTCTATCATTTGTGGGGTTATGTGTTAAAATGGAATTTGTCCTGTTTCTGTTTCAGCCAAAGCAAGATAATAGATGCTATATTTCATTGTTAGTTGAGAGAGGAACCTATCATGTCTGTAAACTTTTGACACAACTTTTGAATGCCCTCACTCACATTAGGCTATAAAAAAGCTGAAAGACTAGAGAGCAAAAGAGAATTTGTGAGAGGCTTTCTTTGCAGGCATCCCAACCTTCTAACACTGGGGGCTCTTAATTTCTAACAAGCCTCAGTGGGATCTGGCTATGTGTTCATTTGAAAAGGGATCCTGTCTGTGAGAGAATGCCTGCAGAGCATTGTAAGAGACCGAGGGAAGATCAAGAGCATCCAGACAGAGAAAAGGCACTACCATGTGAAGACCTTGCAGCTTAGCTGCAGCTCAAGCACAGATTTCGTGCTTGAAAACTAGCAATTACTGGCCTCTGTGTTCTACTTGTTCTGCCCTGTCTTTCTCAGTTTAATATCTGATGGTCACTGAAACAACAGGCTTAGATAGGAAGGCAGCTCCCCCTGCCAATGGGTTGGCTCCCAGAATCTGGCCAAGATGTCTGATGGGAGGTACTTACAAAAGGTAAGTGTGACATTCCAGTCTTCTCTTCTGTAACAGCAACTCCTGGCCAGAACGTAGTTGCCTGGTGATATCTAGCTCAAGGGAGACTAACTAGGAAATATTGATGTTAGCTGGGCTGCTATTTGATCAGCTAATACTCTAGAGTTTCCTTGCTAATAAAAGGAGGAGAGAGCAAATACTGAGAGCAATTGCTCTTCTCATCTATGATTCTCTTACCAATTCAATTGACCCTTCATATTGATTTTTCTCATTGAGTAAAATTTGCTCATTTCACTTACCTTCTCAAAAAATTTCAATAATCTCCAAATTTTAATAATCTCCAAATTTGAACTTTGAATAAAGTTCAAACTCACTACCCCTTAAAAAATAATTCTTAGTGTTTTATTAGACAAATACACCATAGACTTAACTATCCATTGTTCTACTTTTAGACATTTATACATTTTCCTTTTTTTATATTATGAGGAATGTTGCCTTAATACACTTATAATTAGCAACACTGTGTTATCACATCTAAAAGGACATTTAAAAAATTTTACTTGTAGTCCCTTATGTCACTTATTATATAGCACAAGATAGATGTTTATTAAATATTTGCTCAGTGAGTTACAAATGAACTAACTCAGCCATGGAAAAGTGAGCTAGGAGCTGCAGCAACTCAGATATACAAATTAAGTTCAAATAATTAAGCAAGTTCTAACAAAGCAAAAGTTAAACAAGAAAGAAAGGCAAACAAGACCACTAAAGAGACTGAATAACTTAATTCAATTGTGTTAGTTCAGGCAATGCCAGCTGCTATAAGAAATAAACCCCAAAATATCAATGGCTTAACACAAAATAAACCTTTCCTACTTGAGTAATAGTTTAATACTGGCCTTCATGCTTAGAGAGAGGTGGAAGGTAGAGGAGGTGGTGGAGGCTCTGTTGTCTTCGACAAGTGGCTTTCAAGGTCATTCTGGGTGATACTGTCCAGTTAGAAGAGAGGGAAAGAGGAATGGTGAAAAGAGGCGCACCTGCTTCCTAACAGCTTTAGCCTGGAATTAACTAATTACATGGTCCTGTTTAGATGAAAGGGGGGCTAGAATGAGTAGTCCCTGGATGGGCAGCTTTGTCTCAGCAGCAACTTACACCAAGGAAAGGAGCACAAAATAAATCTTTGGAGGGTAGCCATCTGTTTCTTCCATATCAGCATTAGATGAGTGATCAAAAAATGTCTTGAAATTGGAATAGGTCACATATATGTGGAGGGAGGGGGAATTGGAGGGGTTGACTTGTTGGTCTTCCCCATTCTACTCCTCTCTCACCAAAAAAGTGTGCATATTTTCTTTATTTCCTCTAAAACTTTCTGAGAGTCTCAACAATAGCCTCTTTCTTCTATTTAATGCTTAGATTGAAAATAAATGCAAGAGCAGATAACCTCTGACTTTAAATTTTCTTTTTTTTTTAATTTTATTTATTTATTTGATATAGAGAGCAGTCACAAGTAGGCAGAGAGGCAGGCAGAGAGGCAGGCAGAGAGAGGGGGGAGGCAGGCTCCCCGCTGAGCAGAAAGCCCAATGTGGGGCTCAATCCCGGGACCCTGAGATCATGGCCTGAGCCGAAGACAGAGGCTTAACCCACTGAGCCACCCAGGCGCCCCTGACTTCAAGAGTCATCTTGAATTTTCTGAATTCAAGAGTCATCGTTGTAAAGTGAAAAGAGCCTGGGCTTTTGGCTCACACAGATTTGGGCTTAAATCTCAGCTAGTTCACTGCTAAATAGGTGTTTTTGGCAAAAGTAATTCAACATCTCTCAGCCTCAATTTGCCCATTTGTAAAATAAGGATGAGCATTTGTTTGGCATGAGACAATAAATTTAAAATGCTTGGTTTCAGACTGGTTTTCTTTTCTTTTTTCTTTTTTTTTAAGATGCATTTATTTATTTTAGAGAGAGAGAGAGAGAGAGAGAGAGCATGCAGGAGAGTGTGCAAGCCGCGGTGGAGGTGGCATGTCTGAAACCAAGCATGGAGTCTGATGCGGCGCTTCATCTCATAACCCTGACACCATGGCCTAAGCCAAAATCAAGGGTTGGATGCTTAACCAAGCGAGCCATCCTGGCACCCCAGACTGGTTTGCCTTTCTAAGATCTCGACTCAATCCCACCCAGACTAGATGTACTAGGCAATCTTATACAATGTTAAAGAATTTATTATCCTATTTCACCCTTTGGCATGTATTCCATAACTGACTCCTTGCTGTAGTCTTTCTCTTCCCCTGATAACTGATCCAGTCATTCATTCTACTCTTTTCATCAGATACCTTTAGTTCGATGCCAAATCTCACTTCTCTCTGATAACAAAAACTTCATCATCTGATTTTGTTTTTAATTTCTGTTTTAGCCAAATTCACTCATAATCTCCTCTAAGTAATTCTCCTCTCAACTTAATCTGGAGCCTGGAATTCCCTTTCTTATAAACTTCCTTCTTGAATTTCCCTGTTGGATTTATAAAGCAAATCGATATATACTTATTCCCTTCCTCTTATTTAATTTCAAAGCCCCTAAAACTATTGTCCTGCTCTCTGCCCCCATTCCATTCTCAGCCTTGTCTTGTAGTCTGCAAAGAATTCCTTGCCAGACTGCGCACATCAGACTCATACTCTGCTAAAGATGTTGTGCAGGGAATTCATTGAAAGTCCTTCTTGCCTGTCGTTCTAAGAAATACAATTCTTACTCAGATCATCCTGTTGTAAACTTGGCCTCAGAAAGGGCCAGTGTAGCATGGACTTTCACACCATCATCTTTTCTGATTGCTCTATATCGACAGACAAGTAAACACAGACATTGCTATCATGGGCACAGGAGGAACACGACCCAGCCTACATCCAGCTTTTCCCTCCTCTTTTTTCTTTATTTCATCTACTAGCTGCAGAGGGTGGAGAATAAATCTCAGAATCAGAATGTGGACTGCACTAACAAATATCCTGGGCTTGGCCCAGCACTCCTCACTTTCATTTCCTAGCATCCTTCTTATTTTTAAGATTTTTTTTTTATTTGAGAGAGAGAGAGAACATGAAAAAAGGGGGAGGGGCAGAGAGAGAGGGACAAGCAGGCTCCCCTCTGAGCAGGGAGCCTGAGGGGCTCAATCCCAGGACCCTGAGATCACGACCTGAGCCAAAGAGAGCTGCTTAACCACCTGAGCACCCACAAGTCCCTCATCTCCTAGCATCCTTGCCTCAAACCATCATGTTTCTAATGAGAACAGTGTGTTCCATTTGGAACTTCAAATACAATGGTAAACAGTGGTCACTGCAGGGGAAAAGTTCATAAAGCAGACACGTGCTGTTATTTCTGGCTAGCCAGCAATCAAAACCCCATTTCATTTTGGGGAACCCCCTCTCCCACTGTATGTGCCTTTATAAGAGGTGGGCACACAGACCTAGCTGTTTCTTATTTATTTATTTATTTAGATTTATTTATTCACTTGAGAGAGAGAGAGCAGGGTGGAGAGGGGCAGAGGGAGAGGGAGAGAGAGTCTTAGGCAGACTCTGCACTGCACACAGAGCCCCTTGTCGGGGCTTGATCAGAGATCAGGGCCTGAGCCAAAACCAAAAGTCAGGCTCCAGCTGACTGTGCCCCCAAGATGTCCCTAGGTGTTTCTTTTTTTAAACAACCCCTTGACATCGGGAGTATGTGAGTGAGGCTTGACTGATCAGATGCTCCCACCTGGGACTTTAGATCTTGAGGGATGACACAAAGACTCCAAGATACTCCCCAGGGTTGATCAATGACGTTACTAGAACAGCAGCAGCAGCAGCAGACGCTGCTGGTGCCCAAGGGGTCCAGGCTCTAGATGCCAATGCCACTGTCCTTGCCAGTCTCTTCCTCTGGCTTGACCATGACTGTCTCAGTTGATATTTTCTGAAATTAATCCTTCAGCATTCCCGTCCACACAGTAAGCTACTAGATAGCCTTCCAATAAATTTCTTTTCTGTGCCCACTAGCCAAAGCCAGTTTTTTTGTTTATAATCAAGAACTCTAACTAGTTAGTGTGTGATGTCTGATGCAGATTTCATGACACCACAAAAAAAAGCACTGACTTCCAGTTACATTATCTGAGCTTTCCTCCGGGCTCTGCCACTTAACTAGCTATGTATTTTCCGGCAAGTCACTTAATATGCTTCCTTCTTCATTTACAACATAGAAACCATAAAGCTTTTTCCAAATGTCTGCTCTGGTAGGTTTTTTAATGTTCCTTCTCCCTGACTCATGTAAGAATTCTATGAAAACAGACTCTATTATGAGTGGTGTTCAAAGATTTTTTTCCAAAATGTCCTACTTCTCCCTTCGACAATGGGTACTCTTTTATACAATATTTGGTAGTTAACTGCACTCCCTCTTCCCCGAGCTTTCCTCTCCAATACTTTCCATATTCAATACCCAAATGTTTACCTCTACTTCTCCTATGAGGTGGACTCCCAACTGTTACTCACTCTCTCTGAGAAAAATACTCCCAAGCATGGAGTTATCAGCAGTAGGCGACCTCTTAGTTCAGAAAACCATAGGATCCCCTTTTTCATCTTCTGCTTCCAATTATGAGCATCCCAAACTTCCACCATGTGAAGCATCCTGAGTGTCAGTGAAGATAATTCAAATGGAAGAGCCTACTGAGCTTCAAGACAGTACGTGGTAACCATCCCTTGACAGTGGCTTCTCGAACAACTTCAACTCTTAATGTAGTATGTCCCTCGTTGAATGTGGACTGGCCCTGTGTAACCAACAGAATGGGACAGAGGGGATGCTGTGTGAAATTTGAAGCTAGGTTGTGAGAAGCCTTGAGGCATACTTCCTGAGGGGAAGCCAGTCACCATGAAAGAAGTCTGTCTATTCTGGGTTAGCCATGCTGTAAGAAGCCCAAGCTAGCCCCCTGGAGAAGCTGATAGGAGAGAGAAAGAGATTTAGTCAGTTCTCATTTGTCCCTGCCATCTCAGCCCAGGAGCCCTATGTGTAGGTAAAGGAGGCACCTTGTACATTCGACCCCAGCAAACACCATATGGAGAACTGGGGAATGCAGATGACCTCATACACCTCCATTGGAGGCGGTCCAGCCTCTCAGCTGAGACCTCAAATCCCAGAGCAGAGATGAGCTCTTCTCTCTGTGCCTTGCCTGAATATTGGACCTGCAAAATTACCAACAGAATAAAGTGAGTATTGTTTTATGCTATTAAGACTTGATGTGATTTGTTATGTAGCAATAGATCACCAAAATACACGGTGTGTGTATTATTAGATGAATGAATAAAGTCTTCACTGGAGCGTAGTTCTCTTGTGATGGTTAATGATGAATAGCAAAGACTCCACTTTGCAAGA
Source organism: Ailurus styani (assembly GCA_002007465.1). Lineage (NCBI taxonomy): Eukaryota > Metazoa > Chordata > Mammalia > Carnivora > Ailuridae > Ailurus > Ailurus styani. The sequence goes on along the minus strand of LNAC01000444.1, from coordinate 2,224,898 downwards.
TCCACTAATGTGCCTCAGAGTGTGGCTGGCTGTTACGTGGCTCAGGTGCCACCACACCCACTGAAGACTTTGCTAATCGATCCCAGAAGTTTGTCCCACAGAGAGGGACAAGCCTTGATCTGTCATTGCAGGGCTCTATGCAGCCAGTGCTGTGGGCACATGTGGTAGAGCCTATTCCCCATCCCTCAGACCTTCACCCTTTCTTCTTATTGTTCTTTAAAAGATCTCTGGATTAAGGGCCCTTGGGTGGCTCAGTCGTTGGGCATCAGCCTTTGGCTCAGGTCATGATCTCGGGATCCTGGGATCAAGTTCCACATCAGGCTCCTTGCTCAGTGGGGATCCTGCTTCTCCCTCTGCCTCTCCCCCTGCTTGTGTTCTCTCTCTCTCAAATAAATAAATAAATAAATCTTTAAAAAAAAAGGTGTTATCTCTCTCTCTAAAAAAAAAAAGACGTAAAAATAAATGCAAGTTAATAAGACGACATCTTTAACATGAGGCTTGAGTCTTTTTCTTTTGTGGACTTAATTTTACATCAATCTTTCATCTAATAAGGTGCAGTCAATGAATATTTCAAAAAATCCTAATAAGTGTGTTGATTGAATGAAAAAGTACCTTATAAAAATGTGTGTAATAAGAAGCCTATTGGATATATATAAATATACATAACATACACATATAATGATAATGGAATATAAACAAGTACTATGGGACTACAAATAATTAAAACTTTCTGTATTATGCTTTTCCATTTTTTCCCAATTCCCTACAAGAGTACAAAATCGGAAAATAAAATAAAATGTAACCATAGACACCTATCTAAAAAAAAATCTAGTCATAATGGGGACAAAATGGACACCCACCAATCTGGTGCACACTTGGTGGGTATTATAACCTTGATCATAGAAGTTGCTACTACTTCAAAGATGGCCGAAGACAGGTTATTTTCTAGATAATGCTTCAGTGCTCATAAAAAATCAAGAACTTAAGGTGTTAATGAAATATACTATACATTTACTCTTAAGGGAACATCAACTTCTCAATTTATGGAATTTTGGGGATCCCTGAAGCCATCTTGTATTCATCACCGTGTCAGTCAGGGGCCTGGAAAGAGAGAACAGACTAATAAGATATTATTACTACAGTTTTGAGAACTGAAAAGCCAATAAGGGAGCACTAGGGTCTTTCAAAAGTGATGACTGCCGGAAGAAGCTCCCACTGAGCTTCCCCCACTGAGGTTGGGGAAGGAAGGAATAGGCTGGGATTAGTAGAAGTTAACAACTTTTGTGGAAGGAACTAGAGGGTATTATGTTAAGGGAAAGAAGTCAGTGAGAGAAAGACAAATACCATATGATTTCACTCACAGGTGCCATTTAAGAAACAAAACAGGTGAACACAAGAGAAGGGAAGGAAAAATAAAATAAGATGAAAACAGAGAGGGAGGCAGATCATGGAGACTCTTAACTCTAGGAAATAAACTGAGGGTTGCAGGAGGGGGGTGGGTAACTGGGTGATGGGCAAAAAGGAGGGCACGTGGTGGAATCAGCACTTGGTGTTCTAGCAACTGATGAATCACTAAATTCTAGCCCCGAAATTAATAATAACCTATATGTTAACTAAATTGAATTCACATTAAAAATTTAAAAAAGAGAGAGAAGTTAGCACCTTAGAGGAAAGGCCCTCTAAGACCCAAACCTCTGAGAAGATACTACGTGACCGGTTCTGGGGTCTCAGGGGTCCACGGAGGATGCTCGCAGCTCAGAGACTCGGGTGTCTGAGGAGGCAGCACCAGCACGCTCATGCCGGTACCTCTGAGGGGGTGAAGGCTGGGTCTCGAAGGCGGGGAAATGGCAAACTGGAGCCAAGTGCTTCTATGGAACGAGCGGCTGCTTTGAGGTGGAGAATGAGTTCTGACAGGTGCAGCAAACACACAGGAAGGAGCCTGTCCCTTCCTCCTCCTCCAGCCTTTCCGTCTCCGTGCAGGGCTCCCTGTTGTCAGAGCCCGGGAAGGAGAACGGAGGTGTGCGGCGGCCTGTAAACAGCATCATAAACAGAATCTAGCGGTGGAGAGAAATGTTAACCTCCCGGCTGCCCCGTCTCTACCGATGAGCTAAGCGGGCCCGTTTCAGATACACTGTATTTAACCAACATTGCAGCCGAGAGGATGATACGGACATCTGATGATGGATCACTTAACCCGTATTAAAAACCATCTTTCTACTGACCACACAGGTAATTGTAAAGAAACCCTCACAGGGAGCCTAAAAGCTTTCAGATTTGAACTTGCCTAGAAAACATTGGCGTGAGTCTTCATTGCCAAGGAAGGATCAAAACATTCCACCCCAGTTTTCTAGGGCTTTTTTTTTTCCCTTCGGCTCAAAACAAAAACAAAAACAAAAACAAAAACAAAAACAAAAACAAAACTGTAACTAATTTAAATATCTCTGAAATTATCTTTTTAGTAAGCTGAACTTCAATAGGATATTATCGGTTTATATTGGGGGTCTTCATAAGAAAGAGCCTCTGACTCTTTGTTGTCAAAATGTATTTTCCACATCAGGCATCGTCCTCTTTATGACACTCCTGGGAGAAATTCCTGCCTGATTTCACCACCAAGAACATATATAATTCTTCTCAGGAGTCAGTCTGTTTTTACCTTGTGGACTCAGAACTATGTAACTGACCACATTTTCTTCACTTAGCTGCTGGCAAGCTTACCACCAAATTGCCTCCTTACTTTATGCCCTACTCCAGTGTACGTACAGGTCATGAGCATAGCATTTTTTATTCTGTTTCTGTTGACTCTTTGTCTCGGATTTTATTTCCTTTATTCCACTTTTGACTTATGACACTTTACCATATTTTATATACTCATTGTAAACCTCCCAATACATATTAAGAACAGGCAGAATATAATTAAATATATATAAGAAAACAAGTAAAAGGAGTTCACAGGTGTTCTTGGGAAAAGATATCCAATGAGATCAAGTGATGCAATTTCAAGAAATAGACTAAGAAAAGTAATTAAGAATACATATAAATTTTAGAACACTGAGATGTTTGAGACTGGCGAAATGTTTATGTCTTTATTGCTGACACTGCAGAAAATGTAATCTGAAATCAGAGCTTCTGATACAGCATTCACAGTTTAAATGCCATTGGTTTTACTTTGTGGATATCTTTGTATATCCCTCTGGGTTCTTATTTATGTATCGAGATTGTGTTTCATTTTAAACAAGAAAGTATTTTTTTAAATATTTATTTATTTGACACACAGAGAGAGATCAGGAAGCAGGCAGAGAGGCAGGCAGAGAGAGAGGAGGAAGCAGGCTCCCCGCTGAGCAGGGAGCCTGATGCCGGGCTGGGTCTCCATCCCAGGGCCCTGAGATCATGACCTGAGCTGAAGGCAGAGGCTTTAACTCTCTGAGCCACCCAGGTGCCCCAAGAAAGTATTTTTAAGAAGGCTCTTCAAAAGTGTGCTATGATCTAAAAGTATGATTGGGTTATGTCCGGAATCCAAACTATTTTCCCTTCTATCAGAATGTATTTCCACTTCAACATTAAAAGCAATGGAAAAATGAACTTGATGGCTTCAGGGTATTCTTAGGGACATGATTCACAGGTAAATATGAATAGTAACAAACAAAGTTAAGATTAACAAAATACATGACAAATGTCCAAAGATTTTCTTGCCTTGTCAAAATATTGGTCTCATCTGACCTACATTTCTCCCCAACTGCAGCTCCAAGGTCATTAGGTCACAGATGACTCCTCTGCAGGGGAAAGAGAGGGTCTCTGTGATGAACTTGCATTCCCAGTCCCCAGTCCCACATTCCCACAGATTGTACTCTAAGAAACCAAAACACTCCACCAGGATTTAGGCTGCATCCTGGCTAGGTAAATATTTTAATATCTTACTACCATATTCTTGCCATTGGGTTATTTAATGTCTCTGGGCCTCAGGTTCCCAGGAAAATAGTACCTCCTGTCGTAGATAACAGAGAGGAGTTAGCTAACTAATGTCTGTGAAAGAGCCCAGCTCAGAAAAGGGCTCCTAAAGTGGTAGCTACTGTTATTATTAACTGTCTCCTCCTTGGGAGAAGACAGGTTGTGACCTGTCCCTCTGGGGGGCCAATATTCTGCAAGAAGAAAACAAACAACTGGTTGAAAGGAAAATCCATCTTGTAAGAGATCTGTTGTTTTTAATTACTTGAGACCGATGGTAATGGCCAGAGTTGTTGGGTGGGAAAAGCTAGCTGCTCTAAGAGGGGGTTTGCTTTCTGGGGCACAAGAAACAATGACCCCTAGAAATTTTAAATGATGTTGGTACAGTCCTTGAAGCAATTTTGGTTCTTTACAGAATACCACATGAGAATTGTTTGCTGTGCTGAGTGTGTTCCTTTGAAATTTATGTTCTGGCTGGCTTAGTAACTCATCTAAGAGGTGCCATTGGCTGAAAATAGCATTGGGTCCACGCTGTTCCTGCTTGGTGGGAGCAGACAGGAACTCTGTGCTCTGCAGGCAAAGCGATGGTGGCAGTGGGAGGTTTGTCCCGCTGTTTACAAAACTTTATAAATATGGCCCTGCAAGAATTGCCTGGAGAGAGCTCTAAACTACTTGCCAAGTAGCAGCAACACTTAAATGTCCTCTACCCACCCAAAGGGTTGCTTTATTTCCAAAGGGTCCACTTCACACAGACACACACGAGATCATCAACAGAGTGAGACAGGTAGTTCATTTACCTGTGAAGTTTACTGATTGTAGAATGGCTGAAATGCTCAACATCTGTCCTTAAAGTTCCTTTCAGGGCCACCTTGGGATGGTCTCTGGACCCTCACCCCTAACAGTATCTTTTGCCATGTGTAATTGCACAATGTGGTAGACATCTACGCACACCACCGCCTCTTCTACTAGAATGGAGCTCCTGGAGAAGACATCATTTCTCTTTGTATTTCTATATCTCTGTTGCCTTTGATATCTATATCTTTGCATCGTATATCTGTATTTTTATATCTATATAGTACATAGGTGTTTCATAATTGTGAGTTAAGTGAATTAAGCCGTGGGCTCCTCTTGAAGCCCAGTGCGTGCGGTGTTAGAAATGTTTTGGGCATTTGTTACCTTTTACATTTGCTTACTCAAGGCTTAAATTTAGAGGAGCTTAAAATGGAGATTAAAAAACACCATGTCCAACCCACAAACATTACACATAATAGTTCTTGGAGGCAGTGAGGTTAAACACATTACCTAAGGCCACAGCTCTGACCAATGGTGGAGGAAGGACTGGCAGCAAGGATCTGAATTTTCATTCAGTATTTTCAGATGATATGTGATAAAGACATCATTTCCAACCAGAAACCCCTTTCTCTCAGTGTCAGTGTTTCTGTTGGTTACTCATGGCAACTAAGGTTTCAATGGGATTTCATCTCGTTTGTGAGAGTGCACAGGGGTACCTCCCTGATCTCTCCAGCCCACTCCTTAAAACTCTCTGCTTCGATGTTCCAGAAGGGAAATTAAAATTCTTCCCTTCTTCCCAAGGATCCCATCTTTACTTTCCATGTGGACATTCATTTCCTTTCTGTCAAAATCAATTGAAAACAAAATTTAGAATGATGTGGGTTCCCCCCTTCTTGTGTTTTGATAATTTTCTCTCAAAATTAGAATCCACTCACCAGTGCCTCAAAATATTGAAACAAAATATTAAAACATGTTTGTGGAAGATTTCATAAGTGAGATGTTTAGGTGGCTTTTCCTAAGCTGATAATGGTTTTATCAGCCTTGCACACTGAAGGCATAAATATCATTAAGCTATTATATCAGCTATATTGGGATTTGGATCCTTATACAAAGACGGCAAAATACTCCTATTTGTTTTTTGGTTTTTTTTTTTCCACAGAGTTTCAGCCTGGAAAGAATTCTTTTAACAGAAAAAAGTTTAAAATGGAAGACCTTTTCTCAAAAAAAGAAAAGGAAAGAAATACATATATATGGCACGTGACTTACAAATCTTAAATAGAATTGTCTTATAGCAAAATAGTAATAACGAGCATGTACATTTTGAGCTTATTATGTATCAAGCATGTTTCTGATAGCTTTGCTTTTATCAACTGATTATTAACTGTGAGGTGGACACTACTACCGTGACTGTTTTACGTTTTACATTGACAGCTATGTGCCAAACACTAAATTGAGCGCTTTATATACTTTTTATTATTTAATTCTCATATAGCCTATGAAAGAAGAGCATCATCCCTCAGTGAAAAACCAAGTTCCTGCAAGGTTAAGTCATTGGCCCAAAACCGTATATCTAGTAAGTGGTGGAGCTGAGAGGCAAACTCATTTCTATCAAATCCAGAGCGCATGTCCTGTCCATAGGCAGTGACTCCCAGAAGATGGACAGGGATTTGTGATTCTCTTCTAATTCTTGTTAAGGAACTCACTGAACCTCTCCATGGCCACCTTACCACTACCTGTAGCCTGAAGCTCATAAATTGACTTGATGCTTAGGGAGGGTAGGCACCATATTTAACAGCCTGAATATGGATACCCACCCATCAGCTCCGCAGGGGCCACAGACCTGGAGCAGGGGTCAGGGTGGCTCCCCTGTGTGTGTGTGTGTGTGTGTGTGTGTGTGTGTGTGTGTGTTCCACAAAGGGAATGTCCACATTGCAGAGGTAGGCCACGAGGACTAGAATAATGAAATGGTTCTCAGGAGTCTCAGGGCAATGCCTGCTTACCAACCACGAGGGAACTGTTTTAATATTTTAAGAAGTGATATTTGTATAAAGCAAATGAATATCCAGCAACAAATTTCATGAAAAACAAGACAAAACAATGAAATCTTGACAACACAAATTGATTACAGGAAGTGATGAGAAGTAGTATGACATTGAAACTGGAGGTTTAGTCTCTGGAACCAAACTGACTGGATTCAAAGTATTGCTCCCTGATCATATGACATTGACACGTTGCTCAGCCTCTGTGCCTCAGTTTTTTCATCTGTGAAATCAGTGCCATGGTAACACCTCCTATGCTTATAATGAGCATTGAGAGAGATAATTGAAGCAAAGGTCCTCGGGAGACTCTTTGGCACATGGTATGTGTCAACTAATTTTGTAAGACCCTATGTGTTGTTAGAGGGCCTCTTATACATTATTTCTTTTATGTGGGGGATTTTAGAAGAATTTCTTATAGCAGTTTGTAACACTGAGGCCTTTCCACTAATATAATATTCATGTTTTCAACACTTCCTCTTGGAAAAGCTATTTTCCTGCATTCTTTAATTAAAAGTCATGGTTAATGATGACTCTTGATAAGTTACATTAATGAAGAATAGTAAAGACCATAGATAATTCAAAACAGTTAATGCTGAAGATCATTCCTATGTGGCTTTAAACAAGTGCTTTCTTGGACTTTCCTCTTGCAGATGAACCTTTATTTTAATTCGTCAAGTATTTAGTGAATGCCCACTTTGGGTCTTCTACTGTACTACATGAGGTATACAGAAATTAATAATATGGAATCCCTGACTTTGGAGAAATCAGTCTAGCATGAAAACAGACCTGCAAAAAAAATTCTTTACAATAGGACATTTCTAAGGTGAATGGAGCCATCATTTCTGTGTGGGGAGTCATGGAAATTTCCATGGATGAGGTGAAGTGTCCCTGTTAGTGGGCAGGAGTTGCTGCCAGTGTTTTTTAAGAAATAAAAAATTGACAGATAAATCTAAATTTCTCTCTTTTTTTAAAAGTAGGCTCTACCCTGAATGTGGGGATTGAACTCACAACCGCCAGACTAAGAATCATATGATCCACAAACTGAGCCAGCCAGGGGCCTCTAAATGTCTCTTAAGAGATAATTTGAGGTTCATGTCTTCACCTGTCCCAAAGGCTAACAAAATAAATTTTGAATGCACATTTCCAAACCAGTTTTAATCCTTTTACATATATATAGTAGTATCCATATGCTGTTATTTTATTTGTGCTCTTAAGTTTACACAAGTTAATATATAATTTTGTAATTAATTTTCCCTCATCATTTATTATATTTAAATACATCTATGATAATTTTAATTGGCCTAGACCATCTTATAAACATACCATAATTTATTTATTTTCTTACCTACCTGTAGGCATTAACAGAATACCCAATTTTTTTGCTGATACAGAAATGTTTTCATGAACATATCTCTTTGTATATATAGATTGAGAGTTTTTTGGTTTTGGTTTTAAAGAAATATACCCAAGTGGAACTGCTGGGTCATAAGATAAACACATTTTCAATTTTTTCTGTATGCTCATCAAATCTTTTTTCAGAGTCAGAGAGTTTATGGTCAAATAGTATTTAAAACAATAGTTTTATATGGCACCTACCATAGGCCAAGCATGCACATGGCATTTTATAGGTATCTAAATTATTTCTCATAAGAATTCAGCAAGGTATTTGATGGCATTTGATGGACTTTGGGGTTTAAGGTGCAGTATTTTCTAAAATCACTTCTCTGTCCTTCAGATCTCCAGGATTCATGTATCCACTAGGTGCAAGTTTGTACCCTTAAACACCCTCACCCCAATCCCCCGCCACTCCACCCTCCAGCTCCTGGTAACCACCATCTTACTCGGTTTTTACCACTTAGGCTTTTTAGATTCCACACACAAGTGATATCATATAATATACTGCATTTGCCTTTCTGTGTCTGACTTATTTCACTTAGCATGATCCCTTCAAAGTCCATCCATGCTGCAACAAAAGGCAGGATTTCCTTCTTTCTCATGGCTGAATAATATTCCATTGTGTGTATATATTTATAAATAGGTTTACCCATTCCTCGGTTGATAGACACTTCTATTGTTTCCAGAGATTGTTTATTGTGACAAATGCTACAATAAACATGGGGAGATCTGAAATGTTCCCATCACAAAAACGAAACGATACTTACTTGACTGTAATGGGATAGAGATGTTAGCTGATGCTACAGTGCTAATCATATTGCAACATATAAATGTATCAAATGCAGTACACCTTAAACTTACACAATGTTATATGTCAATTATATTTCAATAAAAATAATTTTTTTAAAAAAAAAGCTCAGAGTCAGAGAGGCAAGTGTGTCTGAGGGGTGGAATGGAGATCAGAGACTGGGAAGGCCCAGAGCTGGGGGAGATGAACTTGAAATACGTACCAGTAGTGAGTCCAGTCAGAAGAGGTGACCAGTATGAGGGTGAAAAACATATGTCCAAGTATTTCCTGCTCTTCTGAAATGACCAACTTCAAAGAAAATGTGAGAATGGAATCGAACATCTCTCCTTTTTATTTCTTTTAATTAACATGTAGTCTATTATTTGTTTCAGGGGTACGGGTCTGTGATTCACCGGTCTTATACAGTTCACAGCACTTAGCATAGCACATACCCTCCCCATTCTCCTTTTTCGACTACTTCATTTGTTTAAGAGAACTTAACCAGACTGAAGAGAATACTAAAAGTGCAGTGTGAGAAGTGTTTTTCTTCCAATTCCCCCTGATGTACAGAAGAATATAACTGCATAAAAATAAAGATTTAACACACAGAAAATTTTCCAACAATAAATAGGGAGATGTGTGTGTCCTTATGTCTTCTGATATGGAAATTCTTTTCTAACAAACTGGAATCGATTTTCATGGAGGCTATAAGTCTGCTGGTTGTTTGAACGTATCCTGTATATTTTTATCTTCTATTAGAGAAGACCAGCATTTGTGTTTTCCATCCTATTTATACATGTGTTGGTGTATGGAATTTTACTCTGTTAATAAAGAAATAAAATGATATAAAAAATAAATCCCCTCGGCTCCTGGGTGGCTCAGTGGGGTAAAGCCTCTGCTTTCGGCTCAGGTCATGATCTCAGGGTCCTGGGATCGAGGCCCGCATCGGGCTCCCTGCTCAGCGGGGAGTCTGCTTCCCCCTCTCTCTCTGCCTGCCTCTCTGCCTCCTTGTGATCTCTCTCCCTCTGTGAAATGAATAAATAAAATCTTTAAAAAAAAATCCCCTCTTACAACTTGAATTTCAAATCCTACCTGGAACCATTTTTTCTCTCTACAAAAATGATAGAAGTAAGACCCAGCGTATTCTTTTTTGAAACAATAGATTTTACTTATTTATTTGACACAGAGAGAGCACGAACAAGCAGGGGGAGCGGCAGGCAGAGGCAGAGGGAGAAGCAGCCCTCCTCCCCTCCCCTCGCAGGGAGCCGGACTCAGGGCTCAATCCCAGGACCCTGGGATCATGACCTGAGCCAAAGGCAGATGCTTCACTGACTGAGCCACCCAGGTGTCCCTACAACACAATTTTAAGTTGTCTCATAAGGAATCATTCATTTCAGAGTGTTCCCTGGCTTTAACTAAGAAAATAATTTCCTCAGTCTTCCTTTCCCTGAATCTAGCTACTTCTCTCTTGAATCTGTTTTGTGTCCCACAAAGTTCTTTTAAAACACAAAATGTCCAGATGTGTGTTTCTGTTTCCCCTTCAGGAGCGGCATTCTCAGCCACTTATTTACATAATTTGGGGGCCGGCTCATCAGTCCGGTCCTTCATGTGGAAATCGCCGGAGTCCAGAGGCTTCTCCCGGGTGGCACTGCGCTCATTATTTGTATGACATTGCTAGAGGAGCCATGCTTGCTCCGGACTCATTTTGAACTTATCAAGGAAGGATGTGGATGACATCAGGGAAGGATTTTACAAGACTCTGTCTAGACTGCCAAGACAATCTGTGGTGGGAGAAAATTGCGTAAATATGGGCTACCAGGAAACAGTCATTTTTCTTCTCCCCTCCTTGTGGTCTTTTTTTGGTGTGGGACAGAGTGCAGCCTGGGCTGGCAATTCTGTAAATTATACTCTTTGAATCATGTAATAATAACTTAAGGACCAGAATGATTTAATGCCATATGGTAAGTGAATGTGGGAATCATCTCAGACCAAATAAATAAATAGAAGAAGCAAGTGACTTTGAGCTAGTTTTAACTTACATGTTTCTTCCAAATTTCTTCGTTTTATCCAAGGTTTTGTGGGCATTCTAGATAGACAGACACCCCCAGGATAAATACTAGATGAAGAAGCAATGATGCAGTTTTTCTCCTATGGATGGAAGATGGGGCCCAGAATGAAATCTCTTTGCCTGCACCTTACCCACTCAGGGGCCTGGCAGAGCCCCTAGTCAGTTCAATTGGGGGGGGGGAAAGGGGGCCTCAAATGCCTCCAATGTTCCAAACAATGTCCTCCTTTCTAGAAATACAAAGGTCCACAGGCTTAAGGCGATTATTTGTTTGGTCCAACCCCCAAAAAGCATGACTTGGTGAGTTTTATTCACTGAGTCTCATTTTTAATTCTTACATCCAGGAATGACCACAAAAAAGGAAAATAGACGCACCTCTTCAAGTGCCAGACCTAGGCCAACCTGTGCAATGAGCAACAGTTTTGTCTATTTTAAACAAAGCCTGGGATACAAGAGAGATTCAGCGTTATGTAGAACTAAATTCAAGATCCTAAGAAGCATTGCTTTTCCTTCCTCTGTATTTTCTGAGTTTTTATTCTGTCTTTGACCAAAAAAATCCTTCTATCCACTGACTCCCATGTACTATCTACCATCTGCCTTAGGTCATCCACATCTGTTCCAAACTGGCCTGTGTGAGTCCCGATGTTTCAAGAAGTTGCTGAAGGTTACTGAAGATTCAGACTAGGGGATAGGTGACCAATTATGCTGCATAACAAACCATTTAAAAACTTAGTGGCTTAAAACAACATTATATTTCACGATTCTCTGGGTTGGATAGGTCCTGCTTGGGAGTGCTCCTCTACTGGTCTCACTTGAGGTTTTTTGTTTTTTTGTTTTATTTGTTTGTTTGCTTATAGAGAGTGAGAGAGCAGGGGGTGGAGCAGAGGGAGAGAGAGAGAGATAATCTCAAAGAAGCTTCACATCCAGGGCAGAGCCTGATGCCAGGCTCGATCTCACAACCCAGAGATCATGACCTGAGCTGAAATCAAGAGTCAGATGCTTAACAGACAGAGCCACCCCGGTGTCCCCTATTTGAGGATTTTTATGAGGCCATTGGGCTGCAGTGGTTTGTCCCTTGTTGTTCTTCCAAAAGCCTCTCATCTCCCAGGACCTCTCCATATAGCCTCTCTTTCCATCCAGGTAACCTGGCTTTATACATGGTAGATTATGGCTCCAAAAAGAAAGAAGCAAAAGCTCCAGGTCTCCTTAATGCCTGGGCTTAGAAGTCTCAGCACATCACTTTCTTCATAGGCTCGCCTACATTCGTGGGTAGGAAACATAAATAAACATTGTTTGGGGCCATCTCTAAAGATTAACTACCATACTAGGCATCCCTATATTGAGAAAAGAAGAATAGAAAGAAAGAAAAAAAGGACGGAGGAAAAAAATAAAATAGAAAGAAAAAAAGGGCAGTAAAAAAAAGACAAAGAAAAAAAAGGAAACAAAAAGATTTTCACAAAAGTCATGCCTTTAAGAAGTGCCCTGTGCTGTTAGGCATATTAGACAGCCTGGCTACTTCTCAGAGATGATTTAAAGAAGCCTTCCAGCTCAGACTGCACCACGCTGAGACAGTTTGCATGGACCAAGATCAATCTGTTCAGGTCACATCTCCACATCTCTCCTGAGACCCACATGGTCCCCACATCAGCCTTAATTTATGAAGAATTAAAGAGCTCCAACTAGCTTCATGACACCACACAGTCCTCTCCCAAACGATGTGGAACCTCGGAGCATCTATGGGCTAGGATAGGAGAGAGAGGCTAAGAAAGTAAGGGTAAAACTGGTGTGTCTACAAAGGCTTTGAGACAGAAAAGCTTGCGGTGTGGTGGGCACCAATGAGCAGCTGGGGTTAAAAGGGAACTTGGCAATAGAAATCCAAGGTTCCTGTCACAGTCCTGTCATTTACTGGCAGTGTGACCTATAACAAATCATTGGAGGTCTTTTTCAACCAGCCAACGGGGATGGAGAGCTGGAGACCTCACAGCGTATAAGATTGAAAATGAACAGGACTGCATGAACAAAGTTCCTTTGTAAACTCGGAAGTGCTTTGCATCTGCAAAATATCAAAAGCATAAGATGAGAGCTAGTAGGAGGTAAGCTACAAGAGTTTATCACAGATCGTGCGAAGAAAACAATAGGAACCTTAAGTGCAGTGAAGCTGTAAGAAATTAAAAGGCACATAAGCCACATAGATGGCCCAAGTAATAAATCTGTTCGATCTAAAAATACACTTTATATTGCTTTTACAGTAAAATTTACACTCCTAATTTCTCTGGAAATCATTTTCAAAGTTTCTTAGCTCCTTTATTTGTAACAACTCTGCAATCGTCCTAAAAGCAGAGATGACCTATCAAAAGCAGAAGTCAGTGCATTGTTTAAAGTTCCATAGGGATAAATAAAAAAAATAAAATAAAATAAAACTTATCCCTTTAAGAAAGAAAGAAAGAGAGAGAGAAAGAAAGAAAGAAAGAAAGAAAGAAAGAAAGAAAGAAAGATCGTTCCATTAGGGTTTGCCTCTCACCTCTTAGCAGAGTTGCACTAACTCAGGACTCGTTCTAATGTTACAGTTGACATGTGTAAGACCTCATCAAGAACCATGAGTCACGGGGGGAATTGTTTTACACAGACGAGTTAACTCCTGGTCCCTGACTTTGATGAGATGGCTGGCTTTTGACCAGATGTAGTGAAGAGAGGAGACCGGGAGGACTGCAGAGAGGAAGCCCTTTTCTCCTGCCTTCAGTGCACGGTTCAAAGGCAGTATTTGCACCTAAGCTCTGTGGCCGACACTGACACACATGTTTTCATACGCAGGTGGAGTGAGGAGTCTGCCGATGGTGTGCCCACAGCCCTGTGGGGGTTTCCCCCTGTCTCTGTGTTGAAAAATAAAATGCTGTGTTCACCTGTAAAGAATGACTCACTTGGAGAGCCTCCCTTGAAACCAAGGCTCAGGTTTCTGTGTGTCATCTCCAGAAGGACTAAATGGTCCAGGGCTGAGCAGGCAGGATGGGGCACCAGCCAGCAACCACTGCACAGGACTTGAGAGAGTGCAACTCACTGGTAATGGGCCAGCACTTCGAAAAGTAGATTCAGGCTGTGGGATAATCCTGCCTTTTTATCTATTTCACTCAAATTGACATTGAAATCTTTGCTCTCGAAATGTAATATAAAACCTGCTCTTGAAATGTAGTATAAAACCAGTCCTTAGGATTCTCTTCCTTCCATGTTTGTGAATCTGGAGGATGTTACGCCTGAAGAAACAGCTGGTCCAAGGAGCTCAAAAGAGCAAGATCCACAGGTACATGATGGACTGGCCGTTGGGGAAAGGACATCCCTGAAGAATCAGACTTCGGAACATAGCATTTAAATTTTATGCAGACAACAAAGCCAGTTTTGCCATCTATGCGTGGAGCATCAGAAAAAATGTCCTTGAATATGTTGTCCTTGGATTCAAAGAATAGGCATAAGAATTTGTAAAAATTATTCTTTAAAAAGAGATGACTTAGTTTTGCTTACATATCGAAAACCTTGGAACGGGAATATCTTTGGATTTATTCATTTTATAGGAAATTGTTGGTAATGCCTACATTATTCGTGTTATCAGTTTATTCCTTAAAAATAAGAGAGAGGCTGGAATACAATTGTTGGAGGAAATGCCTTTTGAACCCATTATGATGAATTATAGTTAAATTAAACTGGAAGATACCGAAGAAAGAACTGATGTATTGGACGTGACAGGGGAAAAGGGCTGTCTGACCTCCAGCAGTCTGACGTAAACTCCATTGCGCCCACCCGACTCCTGGCGGCCCTGTGGGATCATGGCTCAACAGAGAGGCCGAGCTGCACTGTGAAAAACCAATAGAGCCATTGAATGGCTCACAGAAGTGATTTTTATCAGCAAAATCCAAGCCTAGTACAGGAAGCCAACCCTCATCCCTGATGCCAGAGGGCCTCCATCCGAAGGTGACTCATTTGGCTCTCTTCAACTGAATGGGGCGCATTTAATTAAGCTTTTTTTTTTGAACCTCCTACTAATTTCTCTTTCCTCATGTGAGGTATTTCAGGATGTGTTAGAAACACAATGGTTTGGTTCTGTTGTCTTGCCTTGCCTTCTTAAGGAACTCATTCTAGAGGGAAAAGAAGAAAAAAAATGGGTGTATGTGTATATGTATATATACCTGTGTGTGTGTGTGTGTGTGTGTGTGTAGTCTAAATTTGCATCTACATGAAGCCCAAATGACAGAGGCAGATCAGTCTGGCATCATTATTCACAAAATAATCCTTTGTTGGCTTCAGTTTATAAACTGAGATTATGTACAGGAACAGCCTACGTTTTTTTAAGGTGGAAATGTAAGTATTAACTAGAAAGATTTTTCTTCTGTCACAGTTTTAATGTGTTCTGTCTATTTTCAACTTCGAATATTGAGGTAAGTGCCCCCTGAGTCCCACTTATTTATGTAGATGGCTCCCAAGGATGTTCATTTATAGTTTCTCGATTAGGGTTTTTGGGTTCTTTTTTAAGCTTTCAAGAGAAAGAGGGAAGAAAGTGTGCCTGCTTAAAGACTAATCCCTACGTGTAGTGAGACGCTTCTGGGGTGGGGCAGTGGGTGCTTTGGGAAGGTAGGAGGAGCCCCAGAGTTGGAGTCAGGAGACCTAGATGCTTACCCTGACTCTGCCTTTATTTGTTTAGATCATCTTTATTTCTTTTCCTTTCTTTTTCTCTTTTTAGAGATCATCTTTAGCAAATTAATTAACCACTTGGGGGTCTACACTTTCTAGCCTGTAAAATGTTAGATTGAATCATCCTTACAATATCCTGCAGTTTTTGTATTCTAGGATTCTTTTTGTGATGTGTAGTTTGAAAATGTAGAAAAGACCCAGATATAGAAAGATGCAAGTCTTTGTTCCTAATAACATGGTTGGATTTCACTAAAGAGCTGATCCAACAGTTTGAGGTCTTGCAAATAATTTTAAATGTTTGAAAAATAGTCAATTGACCAGAAAGCGAATGATTTAAGTTTAGCGTTCTATTAGTTTACAGAGGACATATAAATACATGTGGTAAGAAACAGTCCAATACCGACCAGTTTACCAGTCCAATTTTTTTCTCTGATATTAACTCCAAGGGCATTTTATGGTAAAACATCCACATCGACTTACACTGAAGAACTCCAAAGCATCGCGATGGCCCTTCAAAGCCCATAACATTGTCTTAACCATCAAGTTTTTCGTACTTCCAGTTACCCAAACCCTTCCTACAGTTTTTCCAGAAAAAAATTAAATAGTATATGCTCTTCTGAGAAAATTAAGAACAAAACTCCTATGCCTTCCATCTACTCCATGATCCCCTCCTAGGCAAGTTCATCAATCCCATAGGTGTAACTATTATTTTTATACAGATAAACACCTGAGCACCAAACCCATGTTGTATGTGGGAAGTCTCCCCTTGGAAATCTCTGTGACAATATCGATCCAACTTCATCTTTTGCCAAAACCTACTGTTCCTCCTGGGGTTCCTAACTTGTGGCTCTGTTCACCGGTCAATCAAGTTAAAACCCTGTGGTCATCTCTATACATATTTCTACCTCACACACCATGTTCAGTTGCAAATGAGGGACAGCTCCACTTGTGTGTACATGTGTGTGTCTAAACTGTTCTCTGACATTCTTTACAACAAGATGGAAATTTCAGTGTACCAACAGACAGAGTTCCATTAAAGAACCTCACATGAGGGGCACCTGGGTGGCTCAGTGGGTTAAAGCCTCTGCCTTCAGCTCAGGTCACGATCTCAGGGTCCCGGGATGGAGCCCTGTATCGGGTTCCCTGCTTATCGGGGAGCCTGCTTCCTCCTCTTTCTCTGCCTGCCTCTCTGCCTACTTGTGATCTCTCTCTCTCTGTCAAATAAATAAATAAAATCTTAAAAAAAAAAAAGAACCTCACATGAAATTTTATCTCCTGTCAAATGCAATACCCACAAAGTACTGGATATTACCTACACTGCTTTTAGCTCTCTGCTTTAGTGTGGAAACTTCTAACTGTCTGAGTGGTCCTAAGCCTGAATTTAATATGACTTATTCATGACTGGGACAGATCACAGAACTCAGTAACCCAAACCTACAAACTGAACCTCTAAAGGGAATTTCCAGGCTACTGCTCCAGCAAGAAGAAAAGTGTAGGCTAATACCTTGATTATTTTTCTCAGAACAGAGATGAAATACCTTTCTCGGTATTTCCAATGGACTAAGGAAACTAGCCCTTACCTAGGAAACCTACTGGGCCTTAATCAAAGGGACAAGTCTTTATGTTCGTGCACTAGTGGTTCTCAAAGTGTAGTCTCTAAATCAGCAAAATCTGGGGTGCTACCCCAGGCCTATTGAATCAGACAGAAACTCCAGGCACACAAAAAGCAATGTGTCTTAACAAGCCCTCCAGGTAAATCTGACACATGTTAGACTGAGATCACTGACTTCCAAAAACAAAGAACTTCGAGCATTGAACTTAAATATATTATCAAACCTCTTTCAGTGTAAATATGCAAATATTTAATGGAAAGGATATAATGACCTTAGACTTAGTTAATGGACAATGTTATTATCAATTTCAAATCCTGAAAAAAGGAAACAACTTTCATGTGGTGGATCTAAATTTTCCAAGTTTTGTCCCCCAAGAAAGGGGCTTTTACTTTGTTTTGCAAACTCTACCATAGAATCTTTCCTTATACCATTTCTGCATATCTATTCTTACCCTGATGGTCTGAATTTATGTCATTTTCATCAGTTACAAAGCTACATAGTAGTCTCCTAATATTCATGGATGGTCATCCTTCATAGAGCTACTCAAATTATCTTTCTGAAACTTATGTCAGATCGGGTTCCTTCATCTTTTCGACATTGCCTTGTAAAAGTGATTTTTCCTAGTTTTTAGTTTTATCACTAATTACTCATCTGTGCTCTGGGTTTCACACCTTCTCCCTGTGCTCTCTGGTTTGGTCACATTGGACCATTCGACACTGCCCAGACGTGTGTGTACTTCCACAACTCTGTGTCTCCACTCATTCTATTCTACATATGAAATCATCTCACCACATCTTCTATTAAAGTTTTACCCCTTCCTCTGTGATACTTTCTCTGATGCTGCTTACTGGAATTAGTTTCATTCTTTCCTAATCCCGGGAAGAACAGAAAGAATACCATGCATCCTGGTTTAATGCTGTGTGTACACTACCCAATTTAATCTTATAACCATATAAAGCAATTCTATGGTCCCCATTTTACAGATGAGTAAATTGAGGTTCGGAGAGATTAAGTAACTTGCCCATTATCACACTGACAATAGCTGGTGGAGAAATGATTCAAACTCAGGTTTATTTGTGGCTCAGGGCTGGTGATCTTCTGACTTACCATGATGGGCCTCCATCTAACCTGTATTTCAATACCTCATGTTGTAGTAACGTATGTGACTATGTCTTCCATAAACTACTCGAAGGAAGGTATTATTTATCTTGGATGCCTGTTGCCATTACAATGTGTTACATAGGTAAATGCTCAATGAATGTTTGTTGTAATTAAATTCAATCAAATTCCTTTCCATGCTCAATGAATGTTTGTTGTAATTAAATTCAATCAAATTCCTTTCCAGCCACTTTCAACAAAGATATTTTTCAAATGCAACCATCTCTCTTTAACTCCAATTCTTCATGAGGGATATACCCCTCATTAATTAGTCACCGCATGAGAAGTGAATGAATCAATGCTGACGCTGGTAAAATTTTCACTTTTTTACTTCTGCAATGCTGACAATGCCGCCGTTGTATGACAAACATTTTGGCTCAGCTCAGATTTAATAAACTAAACTGTTTGTACATGCTAATGTAATAGATGGTCCCCTTTCTTCTTGCACAAATTGTGGCTTGATTATTAATTATAAACGCCCTAGGACTATGTACCTTCTGCAGGCTACAAGTTCTTCCTTGTCTAAGCTTTTCTTTCCTTTTCAGAATGAAAAATGAAGAAATGAACCAAATTTGTATCAAGAGATACAGTAACAAACAGGCAATAGCTTTGAGAATTTAATTACTATGGTCAATCGGCTTAAAAGTGACTGAAGCCAAATAATTGGCTCAAATTTCCACTTCATATATATTTTATAGACACACAATAGGTTGGTTCATCCAGACCAACAAATCTTGCTCTTAATATCACAGCCGCAACCAGCTTGGCTCAGGTGTGCCAGTTCTTACCCAGCTTGATCACCTTAGGAACTAGAGTCTCAGCACATTTCCCCACCTCCCAGCTGCCCTCTGAGCACCTCTCTCTGCCCTAGCTACACAGGCTTAGAGGATGCTGGGAGTCCTGATTGGCTACATCCTGTCAGAAGTGCTTATCTCTGGAAACCATCTTTCCTTCCTTTCTATCAGTTTTTCTGGGGTCTGTCTTTGAACTTACCTGCTCTTTTAAAGGACTCAGCAGGCTGCTTGGCTTCAAAGTAGATGCAAGAACTGAAAAGGCTCAGCTAACTTACACTCTAAATGGTTTTTTCTTTCTTTCTTTCTTTCTTTCTTTCTTTCTTTCTTTCTTTCTTTCTTTTTTTTAAGATTTATCTATTTATTTGAGGGGGTGCGTGGCAGAGGGATAAGTAGTGAAGCAGACCCCCCGTCGAGCATGGAGCCCAATGCAGGACTGGATCCCATGACCCTGAGATCATGACCTGAGCCGAAATCAAGGGTCAGATGTTTAACTGACTGAGCCACCCAGGTGCTCCAACAGCTAACTTATACTCTAAGAGCAAAGTCCAAGGAGACACAGGGAAGGAAGAATTAAGATAGTTCCCAGAGAATTACTGTGGAGGTGATCAAGCACCATCTGGGAGGTATAAAGATGAGCGAATTGAATTGAATCAATTATGTCTTTTAAGGGGTCCAAGCCAAATGATCAAAGCAAAAATTCGACTGAATTTCTCAAACTACCATTGGTTGCTGAAGAGATAAAAATTTATTCAAAGTCATTAAGATAATCCCTATTTGGCTAATTCAACTGAAATGTTTGATGTTCATCTAGTTTCTGAGCATAACAGAGGAAAGAAGAGAATGAGCCACATCCTAGTTATTTTTGTAGCCTTAATTGCTTTCTTATACTTCCAAATGATAGTGATTCACTTTACAAAGCCACGCCCACCAGAATTTCCTGCTCTTCATCTATTTTTCATCAATTTCTCTTCCTGATCTTATTCTTTCTCTCAACTTTTCCCTCTACATCCTTTTTAAATTTCAAAGAGGCAAACACTGGGGCAAAGCCAGTTTTGGGTAATAAGCTTAGGGCAGGAAGGTGTGGTTAGGGTGGAGGTGGTAAGAAGGCATTCTAGTTCTTTTATTTTTTTATTTCAGATCTGGGTAAAAAAAATGCAGCCTTTGTATGTGTGGGTGTTTTTCTATGATGTACAGGTATGCACAACTCTATTCTCTCAAATGACTAACTATGAGTATGCCCATCTTGGAACAATCTATGAATTTCTATTAGTTACAAGGGAAATTGTACACTCACAGGTAATTTTGCATGTGTGTTCAAATTTTCAAATAATGCGAACAACCAAACCAGTTCACAAAGAGAAATGGGAGGATTGTTGTTTTTTTTCATTGAATTTTTATTTTGAATGGGAATAACCATATGCTAATTAAAGCATTTCTTCCAAAAAGGTTAGTCTGACTAGATAAATACCTTCACAGGCAAAAGCTGAATTTAATTCGGTATTGTTTTGGTAACAGCATAATTAAAATATCCTGGAACTATTCATTTCCCAACAGGAAGCAGATAATTCAGTGATTCACAGGGAATTTCTGTTTTCTTTATAGAAATCTTTGTAGAAAGATGTTTTGTGGTTGGCTTATGATTTGGGGGTGAATGGTTAGCAATGATGCTCTAGAATCAAGGAACATTGAAGCAGGAATAAACCTTGAAGGCCACCTGGTACAATTCTTCATTTTATAGACAGAATTCCACAGCTCCCAGATGAGTGACTCCAGATCACCCACTCATTAGGGATGGAGGCGGGTCCAGATTTTCTGCACCTCTGTGCTAAACCATGGTCCTTTCCATTCTAGAATGCTATGACTGAACAAACTCTATCAGGTTCATGAGTGTTGAAAGAAGTAAAACACTCTTGGGCTTTTAACACCGTGAAGAAGAGTGTGGATGGCGTAAATCCTTGCTACAATCTTAAATTCAATCAAGTACAGTTGCGTTCTTATATTAATGTCCATATATTTGTCTTGATTCCTGCCAAAGTGACTATTTTAGGGTGATGACCATTTAAGAGCCACAGGCAATGTAAATAGATGTTTTAATATGTGGGGAGCACTCTGATTCCCAAATCCATTATAAATGACACATTAATAGTACAGAAGAGCCTTAATTTCAGCCCCCTTTCTTCCTTATTTAGAAAGCCTCATTATAAATTTAAAAATCAATATTAAATTGGAATTTCCATAAAAGTACATATTTTTAAAGATTTATTTATGTATTCTAGAGTTGGGGCAGTGGCAGAGGGAGAAAATCTCAAGCAGACTCCTGGCTGAGGACAGAGCCCGATGCAGGACTTGATCTCACAATCCTGAGAGCATGACTTGAGCCAAAATCAAGAGTTGGATGCTCAATCGATTCAGCCACCCAGGTGCCCCCAAAGAAGTAAATTTTTAATGGAAAAGGGAAATAGGTGCATCAAATTGACTGAACAAAATTTACAAGGTTGAGTGGAAAACCCCTCTGCTAACTCTGAGGAGAGGATCAATTCCATTCTGATCCTACTCAAGGACTGTAGTTATTCTAAATAGTCTCTAGATTTCAATGTGAAAAATGTCATTCTCTTCTTACTTCTTAAATTTTTAAATTTACCTTTGCTTGTTTGACATAGTGTCATCTGGGGGAAAACAGGAAAGTAAATGTGAAGTACACACAAGGTAAAACAGAAATTATTTTCCCTAATTATTTTCCCATTACATACTTCTCTGCAATTTTCTGATGTCGTTTTTTAAGAAAAATCTTTCTGAAATATTTATTTTACATGATTTCTCATCCTATTTTCATTTTTCCTACTCTTCCCAATGACATCAGAGAAGAGACAGGAAAAAGAGAAAGGGAGATAGAGGAAAATATATATATTTCTAGCTTTTCTGGTCTTGTGTGTGATCAAGGTCAACATCAACAGTGATAAGTCATATTGATAGCATATATCCTGGACGCGATGTGGTTAGGATGGTACTTTACCTCTGTGGTCTTCATTTCCAAAACCTTTAACTCTAGTCTAATCATGAGAAAAACAGCCTTCAAATCACAAA
Organism: Ailurus styani; assembly: GCA_002007465.1. Taxonomy (NCBI): domain Eukaryota; kingdom Metazoa; phylum Chordata; class Mammalia; order Carnivora; family Ailuridae; genus Ailurus; species Ailurus styani. Next base: position 2,202,552 of record LNAC01000444.1, on the reverse strand, counting down.
GGGAGTTCTACAAAATGGTACTCTTCAAAACTGTCAAGGTCATCAAAAATAAGGACAGTCCAAGAACTGTCAAAACAATAAGGAGTTGTGATTATTAAATATAATGTGGTTACATGCATGGGAACCGGGAAGAGAAAAAAAATAAGGTGAAAAAGGAGGACAATTAGATAAAATATGGACTTTAGCTAATAAAATGCATCAGTACTAGCTCATTGGGGCATCTGGGTGGCTCAGTTGGTTAAGGGTCTGCCTTCGGCTCAGGTCATGATCCCAAGGTCCTGGAATGGAGTGCCACATCAGGCCCCCTGCTCAACCAGGAGCCTGCTTCTCCCTCTGCCTGCTGCTCCCCCTGCTTGTGTATTCCCTCTCTCTCTCAAATAAATAAAATCTTTTAAAAATTAAAAAAAAAAATACTAACTCACGAAATGCGACAAATGTGTCATACAAGGTAACATGAGACCAATAATAGGAGAAACTGAGTCTGGGGTATATGAGACTCTTGTATCATCGTATGCAATAATTCCGTAAATCTGAAACAGATCTTAAATATAACATTATTTTCTTATTTAGGCTTTTAAAAGCATGTTAGGGTCAGCACACAGAAAAGTGAAGACAAGTAGGGAAGATGCATGCGTGCANCCCCCCCACCCCCCCCCCCCCCCCCCCCGCATTTTATTTTTGGGAGAACCAAACCCCAGCAGCTTCAATAGCCTACCTAGATAAGATTGCTGAAAGAATAATGGAGTTAGAGATAGAAATCTGGGCTTCATGTTAGTCTCTCCCACTTCCTAGCCATATAACCTTGGGCAAAGTGCTTACATTCTTTAAGCTTTTTCTCTTTTATATGTAAAATGGAACTAACAATTTCTGCTGGATTAGCAGGAGTGTTTCAAGGATCAGATGGGAAAAGAGGTGTGAAAGGACAAATGAAAACTGAGATCATTTCCTCCGCATCCTGACAGCTCTATCCATCCCCCTCAGGCCCTTTTTCTACAGGATTGGCTCTGTTTCTTCCCTGCTCAGCCTCACTGTGTTGGAGCAATGGGCAAAGTGCTGGCGCTGGCGGCACCAGCAGTAAAGAGCAATGAGCTTGGCCCTAGGTCTCACCCAACCACATTGTTAACCTGGGACAACACTATATCGAGGTGCTTCCAGTTTTTTTTAAATGGAATGTAGTGGATACATAATGCTACATTAGTGTCAGCTGTACAGCATAGTGATTGGACAACAGTATCTTATGCTGTGCTCACCACAGTGTGGCTCCCATCCGTCACGGTACAATGTTATTACAGTACCACTGACTATCTTCCCTCTGCTGCACCTTTCATCCCTGTGACTTATTCCTTATTCTGGAGAGTTTTAATGCAAGCATAGCATCTGTTGCCAGAGAACCAGTGTTCGCAACTTACAACAACCACCCCTGCTGTATCCATGAATACCTCTATATTTCAGTTTCTTCACCCTTAAAATGTGGATCATGTTATTTACTCTACCGGCTTCCTTTAGCACCCTACCCTTATTGTAGAAAATGTCACATATTAAAATTATCTCCTTACCATGGTTTCTATCAGACTCTTACACATTCCTCCCTATCATTAAACAGTGCTTGTTTATAGTGATGCCCCCAGAATTTGGTATATATTAGATGCTAAACAAATGTCTGGTCATTTTGAGATGGAAATTGCCACGTGCCAAATTTCACATCCGTGACTAAACCCATGATCTCATCTCATCTTTGAAATCATTCTGGTAAGAGGGAATTCGTATGTCCGTTTTATAACTCGGATTCTGAAAAGTGACCGAGTACACGCTCTGCCTGTAAGCCTTCCTTGGCGCAGGCACATCTGAAAACCCCTGGTCTGGAATGTTCTTCCCTCCATGTCATCGCATTTCACTCACAAGTTTTTACTCAAATGCCACTTTCTCCTTGAGGACTTCTCTAAACATCCTCTGCAAAATTTCAAACCTCCTCTCTACTTGTCAGCTTCCACCCCCCCCAGCCTGCTTTATTTTTCCCTACAGCAGTTATTATACCCTAATTCCCTAAATAACCTACTTATACAAAATGTTACTTATAATTTATTTATCCAGTATTCATTGAGTACCAGCGTGATATCAGATTTTTATTTTTTATTTTTTTTAAGATTTTATTTATTTATTTGAGAGGGAGAGAGAGAGAGCACAAGCAGGGGAAGTGGCAGGCAGAGGGAGAAACAGACTCCCCGCTGAGCAAGGAGTCTGATTCGGAACTCGATCCCAGGACCCTGGGATTATGACCTGAGCTGGAGGCAGATACTTAACCGACTGAGCCACCCAGGTGTCCCGATATCAGATCTGTATACACTCTGAGTGAGTTTTGAATTTTGATAAACGTACACACCCATGTAATCACCACCATAATCAAGGTGTAGAATATTTCCAACACTCCAAGAAGTTCCCTCTTGCTCATTTGGAACTTCCCCACCCCCACATCACAACCCTCGCCCCCAGGCAACCACTCATGGTTTTTGTTGCTAAGATTACCTAAATAACCTACTTTTAACTTTATGTATTATCTGCCTACCTCTTACTCCTCTACACATACACACTAGAACGTAAGCATCATCAGGTCAGAGGTTTTCGTTTGAAGCAGTAATCTGAGAGCCCAGAAGAGTACTGATACACTGAATGAATGAATGAGTGAGTGAACAAATGAATGAAGTTTTATCTATCTTGGCAGGGTGACCCCATGCAAGGTCACATGTCCTTTCTCTCTCAGTTCCTTTTCTCCCTTTAATGGGAGTTGGGGTTTGGTTACATTTAGCTCGCCCATTAAAATTTTTTTTTTTAATTTTAAATTCAATTTAGTTAACATACAGTGTATTGTTAATCTCAGGGGCGGAGATTCATCAGTTGCATGTAACACCCCGTGCTCATTACACCTCGTGCCCTCCTTAATGCCCCTCACCCTGTTACCCCACCCCTCCACCCATCTCCCCTCCAGCAACCGTTGGTTTGTTTCCTATAGTTAAGTCACTTACGGTTTGCCCCTCTCTGTTTTTCTCTTATTTTATTTTTCCCTCCCTTCATCTATGTTCATCTGTTTTGTTTCTTAAATGCCACCTATGAGTGAAATCATTTGGTATTTGTCTTTCTCTGACTGACTTTGCTTAGTATAATACCCTCAGCTCTCCCATTTTTATAATTTTGGTTCTGTAAAGGAAGTGAGATTTTTTTTTTTAAAGATTTTATTTATTTATTTGACACAGAGAAATTACAAGTAGGCAAAGAGGCAGGCAGAGAGACAGGGAGAGGAGGAAGCAGGCTCCCTGCTGAGCAGAGAGCCCGATGCAGGCCTCGATCCCAGGACGCTGAGATCATGACCTGAGCCGAAAGCAGAGGCTTTAACCCACTGAGCCACCCAGGCGCCCAGGAAGTGAGAGATTTTTAAATGAAGTGCCTTACATCTGGGTGAGCTATTGTTGATATTATTGTTGTTTTATTTGCTTTAATGTCATTTCGATTCCTTCGTTAGAGATTAGGAGTACTGCTCAGTATTCAAGAAGCTCTTGGATCCTTTGAATGAAATTTCAGCTGCCCAAGCTGTCATAGAGAAGGAATTAAAATAAAGCTAGGAAGTTTCTTTACTGTGTCTTTAAAGAATCACTGGCTTAACATGTCCCATTTACGCTAAGGGGAGAAAAATGCAGACAAGATGAGAGTAGGTGGGGGTGGAATCATTTTAGAGCTCAAAAGATTAACGACAGAAGGAGACAGTAACTAAAGGCTTGAAGGACAATTGGAAAATAAATTATAATTGCCAGGATGTTCTTTTGACCCATATCGGCTAAAGAATTTCAATTCATGTAAAAGTGCTTCAGATTTACTCTACCTCTGAAACTAATAATATGCTATATGTTAATTAATTGAATTTAAATTTAAAAAAAATAAAAAACTTTGCCCAATCTTGGAAAAAAAATGCTTCAGATTTTCTGTGACAGGAGCTAATTTTCTTTACATTCTAACTTCATTCAAATGAGTCTTTCTGTAAGTATGAGCTCAGAAGGATTTAAAGAAAATTTAGTACATAGACCAGTTGTTTTCACACTAAGAATCACGTAGGAATCTGTGAGAATACAGATTTCTGGGTCCTTCTGAAGCCTTGGACTGTAAGCTCCATCGAGGGAGGAATTTGCTATTTTTGTTCCCTGCAGTACCCTCAAGACCTACATACAGAGCCTGACACACAGCAGGAGTTCAACAAGTAATGCCGCAAGAAAGAAGGAGAATTGAAGGACAGAGGAGTGACGAGAACTTGTATCTTTAAAAAGTCCCCTGCTGCTGATGCTGTAGGAGGACCTCCTACCCAACCACAACTGAGAAACCCTAATTTAGATTTCCAAATTATTCATCGCTGTGGAGTAATGATGTCATCACTACTGCACAGTTCTTCACTGCTTACTATCTCTTACGGTTTCCTGACTTGGCTTTCTGAACATTTTTATTGTTAAGTATGACACACGTAGAGAAAACTTAAATGTCAGCTTCATAAACTGTTATAAAGCAAACAGCTGTGTAACGACCACCCGGATCCAGAAATAGAAAATCGACACCCTAGAAGCCCCCCTGTGCCCCTTCCCAACCATGACATCCTTTCTCTCTTCCCTGAAGAGACTCACAGCTATGATTTTCTGGTACTCAAGTTCTTTCTTTTCTTCCCTGTTTGCCCTTGAAACATGCATCCCTAAACACAGAAGTTTAGATTTGTTTATAAATCAGTAGAACCAGACGGTGTATTATTTTGTGCCTGTCTCCTGTTACTCAGTCTATGTTTGAACGATTCATCCATACTGCTGTAAATGCTTGAGTTTGTTCATTTTCTTGCTGTTTGTTATTCCATGGTATGAATGGGTTAATCTGAAGGACCTTACTGGTATTACTAGCAGTAGGAGTCAGGTTGAGTTTCCTGACCTTTACATCAGCAAGAGAGAACATAGACATAGACACAAAGATACCATATAATAAAGTTATGCTTTAGACAAGCATACCCAGCCAACAAGTGGCATTGTTCAAGTAACAGTTTCATCTATTTGTATTAATCAAAGTCCATATAATGCCTACTTAGAGCCTCTGAGTAGGCTAAGTGCTCTTTGCCTCTTTCATCGAAGGTTGTGGAGCCCAGGGAGGTAGAGCCTGATGTTAGTGAGTGTGGACTTTGGGGTCAGGCTACCTGGGTTTGATCACTTCCTCTTTCATTTACCACCTGTGTGCTCCTGAGAACTCATTTACTCTTCCTGAGCCTTGGTCTTCTTGTCTATACAGTGGGGATCTTACTAATACTTACCTTAAAGGATGATTGCAGTAATTTAAAAAGGTAAGGCAGGAGAAGCCTTAATATTGTGCACCTACCATATGCCAGACATGCCCCAAGGGCTTCTAATGGTTTTACATCTAATTAATTCATTTAACCCTCCTTCAACTTGAGAGATCCACAAAGGAAATCTGGGAAATGCAAAGGTAGGAGAAACAAAACCAAGGTGAGACCTGGGTTTCTAAGGTCTAGTGGATTCTATTCCAATTCTCCTGTGCATTTTAAAATAGCACAGAATAATCTCTAAAAGTGAGCCTGGGGAGTTATTTAGAAACATACTTGCAAGGGATGCTATTTTTCAGTGTCTTTACTTTTTAATGAACAGTGACTCATTTGATAAATAAAATTGTCTCTTTCTCCAGTTGTTTCTTTTGAACAAAGAAGGGTTATGCTGACAGAGTTATACTAGACAAAGAGCTTCTTTCTCGTATGTATCTGTATCTTCTATTGGTTTTGTTTCTCTGGAGAGTCCTGACTAACCCACATGCTGGAGGAAGAGGAGACAGCGAAGGCAGTGATGCTGCCCAGGTCTCTGGTCTGGGCACTTCGAGGTGCTGGGGAGGTTAGCCGTTGACCAATAGCAGCACTGCGAGGGGGAGAAAACCACTTTCCACTTCTCAGATGATGACAATAGTTTTCCATCCCCCCCTCCTTCTTAGCAAGCATAAATTCATCAAAGCTAGTTATTACAAACTCACATACATATATATTTAGTTCTCTTTCTCCAAGTGGGTTTGACCTCTGCTGTGTAATTTTCCTTGCTCTGTTGAGCTAAGAGGACCGAATAACTGAAGGAACTTAAGTTCTGATATAAGCAGCATGTTAACTGTACCAAACATGTGAAAGAAAATCAGCCCTGTAAAATCCTGGATCAGTCGGTATAGGTAAGAGAGTGTAAAGAGGTTGAGCAGTGACAGAACCTTATGAGGTTTTAAAGATTTTGTTTATTTATTTGAAAGAGAGAGAAAGCACATGCGCATGAGTGGGGAAGAGGAGCAGAGGGGGAGGGAGAGGGAAGGGGAAATGATCTGGAGCCCAGTGGGGGTGGGGGAGGCTTGATCTTACAACCATGAGATCATGCCCTGAGCTGAAACCAAGAGTTGGTCGCTTAACCAACCCAGGGGCCCCATGACCTCATGAGGTTTTAAATCACGTTCCAATTATGCCAAGACTGCAGTGGGTCCCCAGATGTCCTGAGGGAGACAAGATGGCCAGGCTCTCATTTAACCCACTACCTCTAAGTCCCATTTTTAAATTGTGTGCTTGACTGCATTTAAAACATCAAATGCAAAATTTTGGAAAACAAGCAAAAAAATTAAAAAAAAACAAAACAGCCTTCTGTAGGTACTTCAGAGAGAAATAGCTACCTGTGCCTTTGAAAAGAGCTTAGTCAGGGCTTCACTTTCTAGGAGCAGGCGAGGTTATTTGTGGATTTCTCTTTTCTCCCTTTCTCTCCTGCTAAGGGATTCCTTTCATGTTATCAACCCTTTGATGATTTCTCTGATAGAGACTCCAAAGAAGGTCAACATGGAAAATGAGATGTTCAAAATGCTTCTCAGCTGATTTTAAAAAAGATTTGTAGGGCAGCAAATTGTCTGCAAGAGCCATAAAAAAGTTTCAAGCTTTTGTTCTAAGGACCCAGGAATATTTTTCCTAACATAAGCTACAATATTCACCAGCTCTTCCTGTCATAATACTTTCTGGTAGAATGGGGTTTGTGCAAGTGAGCACATGCAGCCTGAATAAACACAGACCCACTTAAGGAACTCATTTTCTTTATAATATGCCCTAATTTCTGTTAGGAGCTATATCTCTCAGCCTCTAGAGTGGCAAATGAGATGAAAAAGGCTTTGCAAACTTTTAGTAGCCATGTAACTGGTCTTCAAACAAAATCTTATTGGACTAAAGTCTAATAGGATAAATCTAAGTTGGAAGCTGGGATAGATCCCTCATTCGATCCTCTTTGTCTCTTACAGGGTCCCTTAAATAAACTGATGAGACTATCAGGGGCCCAAAGAGGAAGTCTGAAAAATATTCTTTCAGAAAATATGTGGATCTTATTACATACATAATAAATTCACTTATGGATAATAATGGTTGATATTTTGGGGGCACGTGGGTGACTCAGTGGGTTAAAGCCTCTGCCTTTGGCTCAGGTCATGATCTCAGGGTCCTGGGATCGAGCCCCACATCGGGCTTCCTGCTCAGCAGGGAGCCTGCTTCCCCTTCTCTCTCTCTCCTGCCTCTCTGCCTACTTGTGATCTCTCTCTCTCTCTGTCAAATAAATAAATCTTTAAAAAAAAATAATGGTTGATATTTTGAAGCACTTTTATTCTTAGTATGATATTAAAGGCAAATTTTTTCCATTATTTAAATAAACAGTTATTAATGTACAAGAAACAAAGCATGTTTGATAGTTATTATGATGCATTCAGTTGGTAAATAAAGCTCATTAAAATTATTGCCCAAGACAGGTAATTAGGATTTTGATGGATTAACAACTTATGAGAAAGCCATAAGAGGTATCCCTTTCTGGTCATATGATAGACAAAAGACCCTGAAATTCTCCAGGTACAAGACATCTAATGCTGTGGGGCATGAGAATAACATATACATACACACACATACACACTTTTAAGTCAACGGAAGAGAATGGAAGAAGAATGAACTGAGCCTAAGAACAAAGCAGAACACACCAGTTTGTAAAGGGGAATGAATACTGAAACTGCCATATACCTTAAGGGCACGTAAAGAGCTCTGTGTCCAAGAGTGTCCACACAAAGAAGTTAGTGTGAATGACGGGACTAGGATCTAAGCCATGGGGTGGTGCAGAGTAGATCGCCTTAGTCTTACCCACATAAAACCAAGCACAGCAAGGCTTGTACTGGCTTGCAAAAGTCCACTGTTAAATTTTCAGGAATTTTTCAAGCTAGTTTATTTCACATTGGTGGCTTGAAATCAGCTATGGCAAAAAGTTTTTATATCCTAGGAATCCACTTAGGCTATAAACTAGGATCTCTCCCTTTCTTCCAGACAGTCATTTGCTGAACAGTTATCAGTGTACCACTGGCTACTTGGAAGACATGGCTTAAACTAAATGAAAATCTCCACAGAGAGGCAAATAGCAAAGGAAAATGTTGTGGTCTAAGCTCTGGGCAGAGGTGGGGAAAAAAAAAAACAACCTCCTCTGAGATTTCAAGGCCATCTTTGACTCTCAACATATTTAGTCCTGAATGCATATAATTTGCGTGGTTAAAAAATAACTCTGTAAGGCAAAAATATTGTTAAAAATTAAGTTTAAGTTGTAGGTTAACATCTAGAGCTGGGTATAAGATGAGCCCTTAGAACATCTTGTGTCAGAAAGTGAGAAAGTGATCGACGAATGATGGGGACATGTCAGAATGGCACGGAACCAGTTTGAAAGAGCTTCTGGTCAAATCTGGGACAATTTGGGTTGTATTAATACAGTGGGATATTACTTCACAATAGAAAGGAATGAGCTACTGATACCCACAACAATATGGGTGAATCTCAAACACGTCATGCTTAAGGAGACAAAAGGGGACACCAAGACTCTGTGCCATATTATTTCACTTAGATAAAACAGAAAGAGGAAAACTATAGTGACAGAAACACATCAGTTGTGCTAAGGGTTGGTATTGAGGGGATGAGGGAGAACTGAAAATGGGCACCAGGAAACTTTTTAGGGTAATCGAATTGTTCTGCATTATGATGGTGGTGGCAGCTTCCTCAATAAAGCTGATGAAAGACAAAAAAAAAAAACTTATTTGAAAATGACATGTCAGATAAAGGGCTAGTATCCAAAATCTATAAAGAACTTACCAAACTCAACACACAAAAAACAAAAAAATCCAGCCAGTCAAGAAATGGGCAGAAGACATGAACAGACATTTCTCTAAAGAAGACATCCAAATGGCCAATAGACATATGAAAAAATGGTCAACATCACTCAGCATCAGGGAAGTACAAATCAAAACCACAATGAGATACCACCTCACACCAGCCAAAATGGCTAAAATTAACAAGTCTGGAAATGACAGATGTTGGCCAAGATACAGAGGAAGGGGAACCCTCCTACACTGATGGTGGGAATGCAAGCTGGTACAGCCACTCTAGAAAACAGTAAGGAGGTTCCTCAAAAAGTTGAAAATAGAGCTACCCTACGATCCAGCAACTGCACCACTGGGTATCTACCCCAAAGATACAAATGTAGTGATCCAAAGGGGCACGTGCACCCCAATGTTTATAGCAGCAATGTCCACAATAGCCAAACTATGGAAAGAGCCAGATGTCCATCAGGAGATGAATGGATAAAGAAGATGTGATATATATACATACAATAGAATACTACTCAGCCATCAAGAAAATGAAATCTTGCCATGTGCAATAATGGGGATGGAACTAGAGGTTATTATGCTAAGGGAAATAAGTCAATTAGAGAAATGCAATTACTTAAATGAGGAATTTAAGGAACAGAACAAAGGATCATAGGGGAAGAGAGGAAAAAATAAAAAGACAAAATCAGAGAGGGACACAAACCATAAGAGACTCTGAATCATAAGAAACAAACTGAGAGTTGCTGGAGGGGAGCAAGGTGGCAGAATGGGGTAACTGGGTGATGGACATTAAGGAGGGCACATGATGTAATGAGCACTGGGTATTATAGAAGACTGATGAATCACTGACCTCTACCTCTGAAACCAATAATACATTATATGTTAATTAATGGAATTTAAATTTTTTAAAAAAGAGAAAAAAATCTTGTCACTATATTGACATCAAGCAAAGTAGACTCTCAGGCAAGAATGACTACTAGAAAGAAAGAACATTTCATTGTGAGGAAAGAGTCAATCTGCCAGGAAAATGCTAGAATTCTAAAGTCGTGTGTCCCAATACTATAGCTTCACTATATGTATCGAGCAAAAAGTCTGAGAACTAGAAGGAGAAATAGATAATTCCACAATCAGTGAGAATCAGTGTCTTTTCCAGCAGCTACTACAAATTTCCACACAAAAATTGGTAAATTAACCAACAATTGTTAACAAACTTGACCTTATTGACATTTATTGAGCAAACCCAACTACTGTAAATAACACATTCTTTTCATGTGCATACAGAGTATCAATCAAAATCAATCATATTCTGAGTCAAAAAGTATTTCTCCACAAATTTTAGCTAATTGGCATCATTCACAGTATGTTCTCTAAGCACTGGAAATAAGCTAGGAGAAATGTTAAGAAAAAGTAATTAGAAAATCCCCCAACGACTTGTATAATACACTAAAGGATGTATCTGATCTCTTTTTGGTTCCTGGTTTATGGCATAGAGAGTCAAAAACCTTTGGAATCTCCCGGTAGGAGTGTCTTCTGTTTCTCACAATGACTCATTTTTGACTATTCCCAAGTTTATGCTAGTGAGGTGACTCACAGTGAGCCCTTAGATAGCATCAAGGGAGGAGCTGGCTATATCAGAAAAACCAAGTGCTTGATTAGGAAGAACTGTCAGCCCCAGGCCCTGACCTCGAGGGACAGGAAAAGGGCTGTGGATAGAGTCAATTGCAAGGCCACTGATTTCATCCATCATGACTGCGTAATTAAACCGTGATTAAAGACTCCCGACAAAAGGCTCAGTGGAGCTTCCTGGGTGGTGAATATACAGATGTACTTAAAGGGTGGTTGCATCTTGACTCCATGAGGACAGAAGCTCCTGAATTTGGGACCCTTCCAATCTTGCTGCTTGTGGCTCTATGAGAGGCTCTTCATTTGTATCCTTTATAATAAAAGAGTAAGTGTAAGTACAGTGCTTTCATGGATTCTGTGAGTCATTTTAGCAAACTATCAAAGCTGCGGCTATTATGGGAAGCTCTGAAATTTGTAGCTAGGCAAGCAGACATGCAGTTGAATTGAGGACATTCAAGACTTAAGGCTTGAAGTGGGGCAGTCTTACGGAACTGAGCTCTTAAACCATGAGGACCGTGCTAACTCTATGTAGTTGATGTCAGAATGGAACTGAACTGAAGGACCCCAAATGGTGTCAGGAAATGGATGTTGGAAAGTAACTTGGAATTCAAGAAATGTATCTTATCAAAACTCTAACAGGCATGGGCAAGAAAGGTGAAGGGATTAAGAGGCACAAACTTCCAGTTATGAAAAAAATCACAAGGATGAAAAGGACAGCATAGGGATTATAGTCAATTATAGCGTAGTAACTTTCTGTGGTGCAATTGGTGACTATGCTGGTGAGCATTGTGTAATATACAGAATCGCTATGTTGTACATATTCAATCACTATGTTGTACACTTGAAACTAATATAACATTGTATGTCAACTATACCTCAGTTTTAAAAAAAAACTCTCTTGGGGTGCTTGGGTGGCTCAGTCAGGTAAGTGTCTGCTCAGGTCATGATCTCAGGGTCCTGGGGTTGAGCCCCTAAATCCGCACTGGGCTCCCTGCTCAGTGCTCCCTCTGCCTCTGCCCCTCCCCTGTGCTCACGCTCTCTCCCTTTCTCTCTCAAATAAATAAAATCTTTATTAAAACAAAACAAAACCTGGGTGCCTGGGTGGCTCAGTCTTCAAGCGCCTGCCTTCGGCTCAGGTCATGATCCCAGGGTCCTCAGATCTACCCCCAGATAGGCTCCCCACTCAGCGGGAAGCTTGCTTCTCCCTCTCCCACTCCCCCTGTTTGTGTTCCCTCTCTCGCTGTCTCTCTCTCTGTCAAATAAATAAATAAAATCTTAACAAAAATGAAAATAAAAAAATAAAAACAAAACAAAACACCTTTCACAAGAAGAACCAGAAAATCTAAAGAGTCCAGTATCTACTAAAGAAACTGAATATACAACTTAAAATCTCACAGAGAGAATTCCAGGCCCAAGTCACTTCACATTTTGACTTTCCCAAATATTTAAAGTATAAGCAATATACCAATTTCATGGAAATTCTTTCAGGAAACAAGGAAAAAAGAATACTTTCTAACTAATTTTAGGAAGGCATGAAGTGTAATGTGGCTATTACTTGAAGAAAACTAGAAAAAACAGAAAAGACATTTGGTAAAAACTAAGGAAATGTGAGTCAACTACGGACTGTAGGTAGTAATAATGTATCAGTGTTAGTTTATTAGTTGTAACAAATGTACCATAAATGCTAATAACAGGGAAGCTGGGTGAGTAGGTATATGGCGAGTCTCTATTCTTTCAACTCTCCCTTCTAACCAGTCCTGTCCCCTTCATTTCTCACAGCTGTTTTTCCCAAGAGCACCCCCAATAAACTTCCTGCATTCCGATCATTCTTGACAGAACACAAATAGCACAATGTCCTTCCATTGTTCAATGGCGAACATGTCTGTTTACATAAGCTAATCATCCTTCGAGACTTTAGCTTTTATTGGTAACTCGGACAAGCAAATGAAAACCTGAGTCTGCATTCATTCAGTCTTTCAGTCACTCAAAACACATTTTTTAAAATCATCTGTAATGTAGAGAACTATTTCAGGTTATGGGAATGCAGAGATGATTTAAACACAGCCTCTAACCATAAGGAGCTTACAATTAAATGAATAAAGAGAAGTACATGGCAACTTAAGTATCTAAAACTAGACTTAACACAGAAAGAGCACTATAGAGAAGTTGGATGTGGGAATTCAGATCGCTTGATTTAGATCAGTTCCAGATAGGGATACCCAGTAAGTTGTTGGGTAGAAGATGACATTTGAGCTGACATTTGGAAAACAAGTATGAGTTGGATAGGTGAGGAAGATTCGAGTGCACCTCAAGCAGAAAGAGCTGAATGAGCAAAGGCATCAGAGTGTTGCAATGTGGGGCTTACCTAGAGAATGGCAACCGCATTCTGGTTGCTTGACAGTGTGGTGGTAGACAGCCTGGAAAGTGAGCTTGAGACTGCACTGTAACACAATTGTTGAATTGCATTCAACAAGTAATAGCAAATCAAGAAAAATGTGAGCAAGTGAATGGTCATCTCAGATCTGTGTTTTAGGAAGATTAGCCAATGACCTACAATCAGGAGGTGTGAATTCAATTATAACCTTCTCTGGCTGTGAGTCCTTGAGTAAATCATATAACCTCTGTGTATTTTAAATTCCTCATCTGGAAATAAAGCTAAGGTTCAACTATTCTTCTTAAGCAAAGGGCTGATTTACTGATAATTAGATAGTATAGTGAATGCTGTGTCTATAATAGAAGCATTAATAATTTATTATCTGGTTATTGAAAGATTTTTCTATCTTGATGGACCCAAACTGTAGGGGTGATCTCTTCATTCTCTCAACCTATACCCCAGTGAACATACTGAGTGGTTCTGTCCTAAAATGGAACTCTGAGTCTTACACATCTCTCTGTGTGTGTTGGTGGGGCTGAAGAAGGGACTAGAAGTGAGAGATGTCTTGATTGGTTCTCAGCAATAATAGCTTTTATATACCACAGATTTATTAGGTTTCAAGCATAATGCTAAGTGCTTTAAACATATTTTCTCATTTAATCAACAATAATCTTGTAAGAAAAGTCCTGGGGGCACATTAGGTCACTTGTCCATGCATCTGCTATAAAGATGTTAGAAGAACAAAGCTTTATGAATATATAACAAAGGTATTTTCCCCTTATGTAGTGACTAGAAGATTCTGATTGTAATCAACTAAAGAGTCAGCAGATGCAGAATGTACATGCAGTTAACTGATGTGGGCAGAGTTTAATCTCAAGTTGACACCCTTCTCATTTTAAAATGATGAGAAGTTTTTTTTGGATTCTAGCCTGGGAAAAGGAGTAAAGATGACTCATTTACTAATTTGCTGAATGACAGGTATTCAAGCTGCACTTTGGTCACTGATTCTGGAGGAAATATCGTCTTCTATGCTATTTTTTTTTAAATCTCAGAAATATACCATGAACAAAAAAATCCCACCGTATTTCTTTATGACACAATTTGATAAGCCCTGTTTTTCATCTAACCAGAAGCAGCCAGGTGCATGTCAAATAAACCCTTCAATGTCTCTGAGCTTCATTCGCTTCATCTGTAAAGTAAGAATAATACTTAACTTGCAGAGTTGTTATGAGCCTTAGGAACAAGGTATGCAAGGCACCAAATACACTGCCCGTCACACAGTAGGTGCACAATTAAAGGAGTCTATTTAATCACTTCTGCCTTACTTTCTACGTTAAGTGGATTGCTGTGATTTTGCACACAGGGGGCCTCTGTCCCTTTACTATGTAACATCTCTCCAACTATTTGGTTCCTTTACCATAGTAAGTTGGGAAACCTAAAATCTGAGGAAAAAAAGCTTAAAATACTATCTTTAGGCTAAAATGTTGGGACTTCCCAGGCTCCTGGAATGAGACCTGTGTCTAAGCTTCTGTTCAGCCCTCTTACTTGTTCCCTCTTTGCAATCTTACATGGCTGCTCAACATAGCTACTTGTATCTCTCCTACATGTATTTTCCCATGATACTGATCTATGTATTTTTCTTCTTTCTGTGCCTGGCTAGCTCCTATGCAGGCACTATAGCCTCCAGAAAGTCCTGCCTTCTCCTCCCCATCCCCACCCTCCAGCTCAAGGTGGTAATTCCCTGCCTGTGCTTCCACAGCATTCTACGCTTACCTTTGTTATGATGTATAACACACTGACTTGGTATACATGGTTTTCTTAACACTTTCTCCCACTGGATAAAAAGTCCTTAATGTTGGGATCTGTGTTTCTAATCTAAATATTGCCAAAGTCTAATACAGTCCTAAGCTCAGGGTTGGTGGTCCATTAATGTTTGTAGCTTGTCAAATGAGTACAAGGTGGATGGTTTCCTTGGCAGGGAACAATGCTATCAATGTAATGACTGCTAATGAATGATAGTCATTAAGGAATTTATCTAACATCTTCTCAAAACCATATATTCAGCCTATATCTACTCTTTAAGTTAACGAAGAAAGGTCAAACATTTATATCAGCTACATAATAGTCTTTAGTTTGAAGGTCCCAAATGTTTGAAGTCTTTAGTTTGAAGGTCCATTCAAGTTTTAAGGGGATATCTCCTAGCTTTAATGGAAGGGTTTTATTAATAAGTGAACTAGTTTATAGCTCCCCTCTTCTTTTCTTCCTGATTTGTTAAACTTTAATCATAGCTCCTTTGCTGAAATCATTCTAACCTAAGGAATTACAACTTTTTATCTTGTTTTTTCTCTCTTTGAAACCTGAGAGGGAGAATTTTCAACGTTTTGATTATAATCGTCTAAAATGAGACCAAAACAAAGGCTGCACCATCTAACAGGCCAAGAAAGGAATTTTGATTTACATTTATGAAATATGAATGGTTATAAAATGCAAGCTGAAAAAATTCAAAGTTGTAAACGTAAAGTGAATGTATAGTTAGGAAAATCCACTTGGTAATCTCAGGTCTGAAAATAACTGAGGATGGTTTTCTCTTGGTTAAAAGCCAGTTTCCTAAATTCTATGACTGCTGTTGGGAAAGTGTATATTTTATTTTTATTTTTTTAATCATATATGTATTTTAAAGATTGTATTTATTTTTTTGACAGAGAGAGACACAGCGAGAGAGGGAGCACAAGCAGGGGGAGTGGGAGAGGGAGAGCAGGCTTCCTGTGGAGAAGGGAACCGGATGCTGGGCCCTGGGATCATGACCTGAGTTGAAGGCAGACACTTAAAGACTGAGCCACCCAGGCACCCCGGGAAAGTATATATTTTAAAGACCATGTAAAAAATCTACTTTTTTTCTTTCCTCCTTACTGAGGTCTTTGCTCTCTTACAGAGCCTGTCAAGTTTCACCAACAAGCGATTTTTATAGAAGAGATTTTTTTTAAAGTAGGCTCCACGCCCAGTGTGGAGCCCAACACTGGGCTTGAACTCACGGCCCTGAGATAAAGATGCTGAGATCAAGACCTGACCTGAGATCAAGAGTCAGATGCTTAACTAACTGAGCCACCCAGGTGCCCCTATAAAAGTAATTTTCCAAAAGAAGGAGAATTTGTCTCTGCACATATCAAAGAACATGCTCTTATTGTGATCATATCATGGTTATTATGGCAAAAATAAACATTTTCTATGATTTTTAATCTACCTTTTGCCATCCTATGATATGACTCCTTTTGTTGTATCTATTTACTTGGCTTACTGGTCCTGCCTTAGTGACTATAGCAAGTTGAAACCATTTAGATGTAGATATTGTTGGAGTCACCAAGGATGAGTTGCAATGCTTTCTGCATGACTCTTCCTTTCCACACTGACTCTAGACACACAAGTAGGTGTCTCATGGTAGAAAGCACATTAGACTGAGTCAAAAAACACATGTTTCTGGCACTTTCTAGTTGGTTTTACCTTGAGTACGTCTGTAAGCCTTCTAGCAATTGTAACACTGGTATAAGGTAGAAACTTTTTTTGTCTAAGGGATTTTAAGGGATTTTAGTGGTCATGGTAGTTGACTCCCCAGCAGTGTTCCATCTCTGGATGATTAATCCAAGACAGTGGTTTTCAAATTTGGCTGTATATTAGAATCACCTGGGAAATTTTTTGAACTCTAAGTGCCCTGGCCACACCCCAGACCAATTAAGTCAGAAACTCTAGAGTTTAGCTCTAGATACTCTTATTTTTAAACTTTTCCCAGTGATTCCTATGTTTAGCCAAGATTGAGAACCACTGATCTTAGAAATGCCATGATCTTTGCTAATAGTCAGTTTATGAACGAGCATGTGATCCAATTCTGGCCAACAAAATGCAAAGCAAGGCTGCAGGGAAGCCTTGGCAAAAGAGTTCTTGCCCCCCAAAATACAGGAGACAAAGAGACTTGCAGAAAGTCTGGGGCTGAAAATATCTCAGAGGCAGACAGAGCTGCCAAATCAAACTAAAGTAGAACAAAACATGGAGCCTGCCCAACTTCTAAGCTTCCAGTCATCTGAGATGGTAAATTTCCTTTATTGTCTAAATCAAATTGACAGTTTTCCTGTTATTAGCAATTGCAACATCCTACATGATTTGCTCCAAATGGGAAATATTGATTTTACTCCTGGCAGCGGTAGTCTAGGTCAGTGATTCTCAAGCCTGGCCACGTGTTAGGGTATCAATTTGAAAAACCGCACAACCTTGAACCCCATCCCAGCCCTACTGAATCAGAATCTCTGGGGCAGAGCCTAAGATTCTGTATTTTTACAAGGCTCATTAGAAGATTTCAATATAACCAGTCCACATAGTGGTGTTTGGAAATAACTACTTTTCTAAAAAAGAGAGAAAAACAATAGAAAATAGAGTTATTACATCATGCAAATTAGATGTAAAGAATTTTAAGTACTATCTGGTATGACTTTCTCGCCTCACAGAAGCAAAAACTGAGAAGCGAAATTATTTGCTCAAAGGAAACCATTTGTTCCTTAATACAAGCGCAAAAGTCTTATCTATATTTGCATCTGGTCTTTCTACAACTGAACGTTTCTTTCATTCATCCACCAGATTGGGATGGGAGGTTTTAGATTGTGGTTCATTTTTTAAATGAACCAGCTTGGAAACGACATGAACTAATACTAAGAGATATATTAATATATTGTTCAGCTAACGCATAGCTTATATCGGAGATGTGCTTCATGCACTTCTTGTGCTCAGCAGTATTATGAGTTAATTCCACTGGAATTTCTTTGCCCTTTGCTCTGATGAGGTAGACTGTGGTTGGAAACCAGAGGTCTAGGGGAAAAATTGCCAATAGTTCAAACAATATCTCCTGTCAGGTTTGTTTGATCTCTTTGTGTTTATTACCCTTTAGGTTTGCCTTTGGATATTTTTTCCCTGGATTAGTATTCTTTAGCTTTCCACTGAGACCATTTTAGATAATTGACACCATATGAAAATTGGTATGTAGGCTGGGGGTTCTTATTCCACATACCAACTTCTGTAGAATGTCTTTTACACTGTACCACCAATGAGGATAATTTGCCTCTACCTAGCCCAATAATAATGTTGTTATTATTATACTGTAGTAATAAATACAGTATTCCATTTTGAAGGGAGCTGAGCTGGAAACAGAACATCTTCATCAGTTCGCTTCACATCCATTGGCCACTGTAAGTGGCTACTATAACGTCTGGCATGCTGTTTCTGAGAAGTAGTAATATACACCTTCTTCACATTCTCTATAAAATTTGATTTATCAGGGTGGAATTGTGACTCTTCAGACAGTCTTGCTATTTATGGATTCTTTACCAGTTCAGAATCTGAAGGGTGAGTCTGTGGGGGTTCCAAACTCTCCACACGCAAAGTTACCTTTGAGTATGATGCTTAGTGGTTGGGGCTGTGTACATGGAGGATCCACGCTTTGCTTTTCTTTTAAGATTGTATTTATTTATTTGACACACACACACAGAGCACAAGCAGGGGGAGCAGCAGGCAAAGGAGAGAGAGAAGCAGACTCCCCGCCAAGTAGGGAGCCCGATGCGAGGCTCAATCCCAGGACCCCAGGACCACAACCTGAGCTGAATCCAGAGGCTTAACCAACTGAGCCACCCAGGCCCCCAGATTCATGCTTCTTTATGTCTGATGGATAAACTCATGCTTGTAAATATATAAACTTCGAAATATCAGTACTGTTTCTCTTCTCTTGTTTCTAAGATGTTGTCTTTCCCCCCCTCAGATCTAACCTCAAGGACATTTGAGATATACTAAAACTCAGTGCATGGGTCATAAAATGTGGAGAAAACAGACAGAAGCCAGAAAAGGAAATTCATCCTAGTCCATTCCTTTAAGCACCTTGGAGCCTTTATGTAAAGGGAAGTGATTGGGTAAAGTAAGAATGTATGGAAAATACCCAAATGAGAAAAAAATTCAAGATATTTGTTACAATGCTTTACTGGTATAGTAATATCTTTGCACTAAAAACAATGTAACCTCTGTAATAGCAAGACAGTTAAGTCTAAATTAGTGTTTCTTGAAGTCTGTCCTGCAGGATAGTAATTATGCAGAATATCAAATAAAGTCACTAGAAAAATCTAACTGAGCAAATAGTGTGGGAAAACTGAGTGGAATGGGACATCTCAAAGCCTTTCATACGTTACTATAGAGTGCGAATATCCAGAAGTGAGGTTCTAAACTGTCACCTGCTCCAAACAGATTTAAACATGCGATTATTTTTTTAATGTATCATTTTTTCAGGAGTGAAGTTCATCTGTATTCATTGTGGTATTTCAGAGGCCACAATAAGAACAAATCGGCTTGCCCATCAGAGATGAAGTGAAGTGGATTTCTGGAAGTAGGAGAGCAGACCCGGAGGCTAAAGCCTGGGACCATCCTATGACTATACCTGCAAATAAGGGGCTTTGAATGGCAGCCCATCCACCATCCCTGACACACTTGGACACCAGAAGCACGTGGCTGTTGCTCTGCTGTCTCCCAAGATTTACCAGTGCCCCTCAGTTCCAAAAAGTGTGATCTATGAATTCTTTTAAGAATTTGATTTAACTTTTATTAAAATGCCTACTTCTATTTAAACACGTAACATCACAACACACACACACACACACACACACACACACACACACACACACAGAGTACCTCCCCATTAGGAGTCATACTTCCAGTAGGTATCCAACAATTGAGCTCATTTTGTTACTGTTGTTGATGTCATGAATCTGTGAGCCAACTTTCCTATGGAGAGCTGGCCCTCAACCTCAGTAACGAGGGGCTGCATGAGAGGATCACAATGAGACACCTCTTTCTGATTTCTGACTCTGGATTTCTCTTCCAACATTAAAATAATAGTCATCATTTATTGAGCTTTGCACTTTAACAGAAGTTGAAGAAATACTCATGCATATTTCCTCTCGAGGCATATTGAGGGCCTCGAGAGGTCAAGATAAAGGAACAGTCACTCCTGATAATGTACTAATTTGTAAGTATCTAAGAGGTCAAAAGTGACTCCTACTTCTTTCTTTCTCTCTAGGTTTAGTAAGAATCCTTCGAAATCCTCTATTCTTTTCAATGGCCAATTACACCAAACTCCTATCAAAATGATCAAATCCAATGTGTGTGTGTATTAAGATGGATAAATGGCAAAATATCTAACTGACTTTGTAACCAAAACCTTGCACTTCTAAGCTGGTAAGCCAACCATGGAAGAAAACCCAAATACAAAATTAATGCAATAATGGTGTTTATGTTTTTATTACCCTGTAATTATATCATTCCTGTGATTGTTTTTCTTTTCATGCTGGCCTGTAAAATGTTGCTGCCTCAACCTGTTTTAAACATCTACATTTGTAGGATTAAGACTAGTGATGTTTTGCCAATTTCCATGAAAGAGAAGCCAGATGCCCCAAGCCCACCTTCTTTGATAAATCCTTCATTAATTTGACACCTGGCACTCTCAGCTCTATTCTTTTTGGTGGAACTGTCCTGGTCTTCAGATAATAGTATACTCCGTTGTGAGAAACAATTCATAAAGTTGGTTCTTACAGTGATTTTTATACTTTGCTGTTATAATTTACATGAATTTTCTTCTTACTGTGAACATCGATTTATAAGTTAAGTTTGCTTAATAAGTCAAGATTGCTTATTTTCAGGGTTGTTTATTCAAATAAAATTTTCTCTATGACCTTTTCCCTTACTTTCAAATTCTTTATTCAAAAGCATTTTTTACTTGCTCTTATTCATTTTGCATTTCCAAATGCTGCCAAAACTTGCATTAAAATATAGAGACATAATTAAGTCCAGATTTGCCAAGATGGACCAATTAGTGGGTGGCTACTTTGTTTCTTGGCCACAGAAAAATTGGTTATAGAATTCCCGTAAATGACAAGCTTTTGAATATGATCGCATTTCTAGAAGTCCATGTTCTAGCAAGTTTTCAGGAATCGATCTCTTACATTAAGCAAAGTATGAGTGGCTGCATTAAGTAAAAAGTGTCCTACCTAAGAAATTGGGGGTTTGTATCTGAAAACAAGAAATTGCTACTGGAAAATGTATAAGCCTGAACCACTCACTTCTTTTATCAGATAAAACACTTTGAGAGTAAATATTTAATAGTAAATCTATATTCTTTTCTGGCATGAACCCAATATTACTCATTATTTTAACATAAGGAAATCCCTAATAAACCACCAGGCTTTTACTTAAGCTAAAAATGATTAGCCTTTGCCCCAAAACTATTTTTAAAAATATAAAATATTAAATTTGTTTACAGATATTTCCTGTTAAAGTTGGCCCGTGGGTCTATCTGTTCTGCTTGGAGAGGTTCCAGGTCATTCTGGCTTTGCCTTTGTAATCCAGTATTTGCCAGTCAAAGCTGCATTGTGTAAGAGCACCCCGTGGCTCTTCCTTGACCTACATCTCACCAGCTTGTCTACCCTTCCTTCACCTCCTCCCCCACCTGCAGCTTCTTCTACTTACTACTTCTTTGATTTTATAATAGAATGATGCTTGAGGAACAGGGACCATGGGCTAAATGTGGAGATGAATGCTAGTCCAGATTTATACTGCTTTGTTTTACTCTGTCTCAACGCATAATCTGTAGACAATTTGCACCTGCATTCACGTCTGGTGCTTGTTTAAAATGTGGACTCTTGGGGATGCGTGGGTGGCTTAGTCAGTGGCGCCTCCAACTCTTGATTTTGGCTCAGGTCATGATCTCAAGGGTTGCGAGACTCAGGGGCCTCAGGCTCCACACTCAGTAGGGAGTCAGCCTGAGGATTCTCTCTGCCCCCTCCCCCCTTGCTCTGTGCTCTCTCTTTCTCTAAAATAAATAAATATTTTTAAGAAAAGAATGTCTCTCTTCTTCCCCCTCTCACCATCCCCCCACCCCAGCTGGCACTCACGTGCATTCTGTCTCTAAAAACAAGTGTAAAATGGGGACCCCTGGATCCCATCCCTGACATACTGGAACCCAGGGAAACTCCGTGGCATCTGCAATTTTCACATGCTCCCCCAGTGTTTCTTATGCACACTAAAGTTCAAGATCCACCATTCTAGGTGGCTAAACTGACTTCACTACACACACTGCAAAAAAAGAAGTCTACTGGAGACGTCTATGAAGATGGCAAAATAAGGAGATCCCTGAATTGCCTCTAGAGAAATTCCACTGAAATGGAACAAAACTATTGAACACTGAAAATATCCTTAGCAAGAGCAATAAATGACAAGAAATAAGCATGCACCAGGCTATGACATTTTTACAAGTGTTTAACTTCAAAAAAGCCCATTTTCTACCTCTCAAATGGGATGATGATCCTTACGTCATAAAAGAGTGGTGAGGCTTAAACATAAAGGCACATAAGGAACCTAGCAGAGCACACCATATATAGGCAGCACTTAAAATTGGCACAATGTGCACCCCTCCTGCTAAAATCTTCATCAGCTTCTGCTTACCCCATTTGCTGGCCATATGCCAATACTGCACCACTGGGGTCTGAACCCCTCCTTACTAATCAATAGGATTTGGTATTATTCCGAGGCTCCGAGCCCAAAAATTTCCAGGCATTCATTTTAGTGAAATTATACTTTTGTGTTAACACAAATCTGCCCTGCCTTCCACATATTTCTTACATCCACCAAAACATGATCAAGTACTCTTCAGACTCCAGCTATTACTGAGGCCTAGAAGCCACCACTGAGGCCTCCCGATCCCTTACACATCAATGCCCACTGGCCTGAGACTCACATTCACTGCTCCACCTCCATTCCGTCCTGCTGACTCTTGTCTGCGGAGGGATGTTCCTGCGGGTCTCCATTCCCAGTCACTTTCCTGCTTGTCAGGGGTGCTCTTCCTTTCATTCCAGAACATGCCATAGCTTAGAATTTCACTGCTACTCTCAACAAGTCTCTATAAAAAATGAGATACAGTGAATACCTCCTCCTCCCTTGCCCCCCTCCTCCAAGCTTGCCCCTCTACTCATACAGGGTCTTGCCTCCAGCATTGATTCAGCATCCCTTCACATTTGTTTACATCATGGACTAATCCAATGAAAACTAACACCCCAAAAAAATAATGCTGGCAGAGTGGGACAAAATTTTAAACGGTGTAAAATCTACAAGCATCTAGGCAAGGAAAAAACCACCTATTACAACTTACTGTCAAAAGAGCTCAATCAGGGGCACCTGGCTGAAGTATCAGGTAAATGTTTGACTCTTGGTTTCGGCTCAGGTTATGATCTCAGGGTCGTGAGACTGAGCGCCATGTCTGGCTCCACGCTCAGTGCAGAGCCTGCTTAAGATTCTCTCTGCCTCTGCCCCTCCCCTCATCTCCACCCTCATGCGCTCTCTCTTTCTCTAAAAAATAAAAAATAAAAGGAGCTAAAATCAGATTATTATCAGATTTCTTCTGTGTAAACATCAACTCTGAAAGATCACAGAGTGACAGTTACATTCCCTCAAGGAAAATAAAAGATTCCGAAGTTTACCAAACCAAGCTGGGTATAAAAGGAATAAGATATTATCTGATCCTTAACATTTCCAAAATCTATCATTCAAATGGTTTTTTACTAAAAGGTTATGCATACAAAGAAATTTTGAACATTGGATTATATTTTTCCATTGCTCTAAATATATTTTCAGGGGTATGTTCCCATAGGAAGTGGGAAGGGAAAAACAACAACCACTCAAAAAGAAGTTTTTGCTTTTTGTTAATCTTGGTGTCTTTTATTTCCATATTATGTTCTAGAAAATGTGATAAGAATGTCATCTAGTCATAATTTGAATAAATATGCAACCGATAATGCAGTTAAATGCTATTTCTTAAAGGATTCTTTTTTTTTAAGATTTTATTTATTTATTTGACATAGAGAAAGAGAGATCACAGGTAGGCTGAGAGGCAGGCAGAGAGGAGGAGGCAGGCTCCCTGCTGAGCATGGACCCCCCCCCCCCCCCCCCCCCGCCCGCCGCGCNCCTGAGATCATGACCTGAGCTGAAGGCAGAGGCTTTAACCCACTGAGCCACCCAGGCGCCCTCTTAGAGGATTCTTATTGACTCCATGGATGTAGACTATATTAAGCCAGTCAATACACAGAAATGATTTTATTGCCAATTTCCTCAATGGAATTCACAGTGTCTGTCGGAGGGTCACTTAAGAAATTGTCATCTAAGAATTTAGATTGTTGTGGTTTATTAATGAGTATAGAATTTGGGAGGTGAAGGTAAAGCTGTTGCATTTGATATCAGAGAACCTCCACTTACTGCCTTGTTTTCGGTTGAATTTAGGTGGTTGCAGACATTAACTATACCCTTGAAAATATTTTTTTCCTCTCTCTTGAATTTATTATTCATTCAATGGAAACATATAATGCCAGGGAACATATCAGATATGAAAAGAAAAAACACAGATAAGACTCAATCTCTATCTAAAGAAGTTGTTTCTGATCAAGCAGGAGCATTTTAAGAGCTTGAAGCTGTTTCTTTAGCTTAAGGGTTTGTTTTGCATGGACCCTTGGAAAATGCAAGATAGAGTTATAAAAATTAGATATGCTATGCATATGAAGAGGTAAGACATAAGATCAACTGAGTTACTCAGTTTTTTGAAATAATAAATAGCTATCATTTATTGAATGTTTACAATAGATCCAAACCAATACTAAGTACCGTACAAATTTTACGTCATATAATCTTCACAGAAATTCCATTTTGTATGGGAGGAAGAGAGCTTCATCTCCATTTTATAAAATAAGGAATGCAGTATAGACAAGTTATTAGTCGTAAGTCACAAAAATAGTGGATAGAGAGAGATTCAAACCCTGCCTTTATGACTCCAGAGATGGTGGCTTTTGACTTCTCTCTTATCACCCCCATACTGAACGGGGAACACAAACATGCCCTTTGTCATGTACACAAAGTGAGGTTCATTTGTATGCAGAATCTTCTTATGGAACGCTTTTGCTACCCAACATGATGTTACTTGACATTTGTTCAATGATGTGGCAGATTCTAAGGTCTCTTGTCACTCAAACTGCTTTAGAGGTAAGGAGAGGGTGGGGATTTTACCTACTGGGTTGATGATTACAGACCTCTCCTATGGACTATGACCATTTCTGAAGCATGATCTTCATTATCTCTCTGTTAATGGAGTCTATCGAGATGTATGACAAAGTATGGCTGTTGAGTATCTGATTTTGTAATGAAACACACAACAAGAGCCAGATATGCCAAAAGTGCCCATCACATTCAGTCCCAGGGAAAAACAAAAATGGAAATTCCCAGTTCATGTTCTGTCCCCTTTCTTTTCTTATTCCCCGCTCAGTCCTATACCATAAGGGCTTGAAATTTGGATGTGGACACTCCAGCCCATGTGCCTAAGGTCGGTCCACACCCCATGCCAATAGACCCCTCTTGGTCACTTCTTAGGCCTGGAGTGTCCAGCAACATCCTAGTGCCCCTTCAGGAAAACCAGGGAGCATGTCCCTGTAGCCCTAGAGTAGAGCTGGGCCCATTTGGGATGGAGGACTCTGGAGAGCTATGTAGGAGACCGTGGTCTAGAAGTCTAAAAGAGGGATGCATACGCTGCGAATGGGCCCAGGCTCCCTTGCTCCCTGACTTTTAGCTGTGTGGGGAGGGATACAACTTCAGGTGAAGGCTTCAAAGTACAGGATCTAAAAGTGGTGCTGGATTTTGCTATGACCTACTTTATAGAATGAGGAAATGAAAGCTTGAACATTTTATGTCCCTCATTCAGGCTCAAAAAATGAGTGAGAAGATCTGGAACTAATGACTTCTAATGTCAAATCCAAGACATTTCCCACTATACCAGTTGTTCCACTGTGCTTCTATAAGGAACAATAACCATTTATCCAGAATATTCCAAAGCGATAAATTCTCTCATAGCTTTTCTCTCCAGGTAAGCCTGGGTTCGCCCTCTGGACATCATCAAAAGGTTCGCATTAACTTTAAAACCTCTGGACCTCTAACCTCTAATGCAGAGAATGGGACTGATTGAGTGATAGCAAATTTGTAAGGGCTTCTGTCTCCTGTGGAGCAGGACTGTCAAAAGTGATGCTTGTTGTGTTGAAAGAAAATTGACGTTTTGTAAGAGGTGTAACCAGAGACTTCTTCTTATCATAATAGGTCACTCATCCAAGTTGGTTTCCAACCTGGATGGGACTGTGGGAAATGAGCATTTTCTTTCTTAGCAATTGCAAAGACCAAACTGAATATCAAGGAGTTTTTACTACTTGTATTTCTGGGTTCTAGTTAATTTTCCATTTAAAATTTAACTTCATTTAGTTAAGTTTTGTCATTGTAAACATAGAGAAGAGTATGTTAAAATGTTAGGAAAGATTAAAACTTGCTTTTCATGCTTCATTTTACTTCTCTTTGTGACAGAAACTTTCTCTAAATTGAAGAGAAAGATGGAATTTCTTATGGGCACATTTTTTTCTAATTGTGGTTAAAAACACATAACATAAGTTTACCATCTTAACCGTTTTAAAGTGTACAGTTCAATAATGTTAAGTGTACCACAGATCTCTAGAATTTTCTACCTCAAGGCTCAAGCTCTGTACCCATTTTTTTTTTTCAAGAGAGCATGAGTGAGAATGGGGTTGGGCGGGTGCAGAGAGAGAGGGAGAGAGAGAATCTCAAGTAAGCTTTACATTCAGCATAGAGCTGGACATGGGGCTTGATCTCACGACCCTGAGATCATGACCTGAGCCGAAATCAAGAGTCAGACTGAGCCACCCAGGCATTCCAAACACCTCTGTACCCATTGAACAATGCTCCATCTCCCCTACCATTGAGTACCTGACAACCACCATTCTATCTTCTGTTTCTACGAGTTCAACTACTTTAAGTAACTCAGGTTAGTGAAATCATACAATATTTGTCTTTTTGTAACTGGCTTATTTCACTTCATATAATGTCTTCAAGTTTTGTCTATGTTGTAGCATAGGGCAAAATTTCCTCCTTAAGTCTGGATAATAGTCTATAATATGGAGATGCCATTTTTTCTTTATCCATTCATTCATCCATGGACATTTGGGTTACTTATACATGTTGGCCATTGTGACTCATGTTACAATAAACACGGGTATTCAAGTATCTTTCCATGAGTCTCTCCAGTATCTTTTACCACGTGAAACAGTATATAAGCACACAGAATTGTATATTGAAAAGTATTCAGATAATAAAGGCTTACTTGTAAATAAATTTGTATTCAATTTAAACCTCTTTAAAGCAGAAACTTGATTGTTTTCCTTTTGTGCTGGTTAAGTAGTTATTTTAGCTAAATATGCTTATTTGTCTTTCTATTGACTTTTTCTTAAAGATTTTATTTATCTCTCAGAGAGAGAGAGAAAGAAAGAACGAGCAGGGGGAGCTGCAGGCAGATGGAGAGGGAAAGACAGGCTTCCTGCAGACCAGGGAGCCCCATGCGGAGCTTGATCCCAGGACCTTGGATCATGACCTGAGCCAAAGGCAGACACTTAACCCACTGAGCCACCGAGGAGCCCCTTTATCAACTTTGTTTATGAACTATTTGACAGTGATTTGTTCTGGCTACCTGAAACACATATTTTTGGAAACCAAATAAGATTCTCTTTTATCCTAAGGAGTTCACCTTGCTATGTCTTCCTGGTATATATAACACACACATTTTATATGTTGCTAACCGGAGTGGGACAAGTAAGCAACAATGCTTCAGGTACACGTGTGGGCTGGCACAGGGCATGAGCAGGACTCCAGGCCTCCTCTGGCTATTCCTGGCTACTGGGTAAATCCCAGCAAAGCGAACGTCCATGTTTTGGCCATTCCTTGTTCTGTTCTTGGCTTATCCTGGAGGCTAGCTGGAAGCTCTCCCAGAGTACTGACCCCTTGGGCTGCCCGGCCATGCAGTCCCTCTGCCCTTCTGAGTGCCGACCTCCCATCAGTCGAAATAAGTCATTTTCTGCTTAGGGAACTTAAACACAAACACTAGACTCTCTCTCCCAGGCTGTAATTAAATCTGGCGGGCAGGTCAGCAGGGCCACTGGGTCAGGAAAGAGGAGAAAGAGGAAGTGGGAGAAATGGCTTTGTTTCTTGGCCGGCCCTGCTGCTTCGCTGAGACAGAGGCTCAGGCCACCTCACGGTGCAGTCACTGTGCCCGGAATCCTCCTGCTCGCTCGGGAGCTGCAGGTTGGCCCCGAAATCGTTCTTCCCAATCGAAGGCTTGTGTGTCCCTCAGCTCTCCAGGCCACAGCACCTTCCTGCTGGTCTGCTGCTGCCCGAAAGATCTCTTTCCCTGTTCACCTCAAATTGTAGGACAGAGGAGCTTCTCACACCGTAATGTGCATCACAATAATTGGAGGGCTGGTGAAGCCCGGAGTCCTGGAGCCCAGCCCGGGGATTACTGGGGGCTGAGAACTGACATTTCTAACAAGTTCCCAGGTGATGAAGGTGCTGCCGATCCCCGGCCAGGAAAGGCTACTGGTGGTCAAAGAGGGAGAAATTAGTTGAGATCACATGTCTCGAGATCGTGAGAACAAAAAGATGTCCTAGTCGGGATGAGTAGGAGCCCGTGGGGCCTTAGACAAATAAAATCAGCTCCATGATTTGCTTTCAAACTGTAGTTGTGAGCATTGTTTGTTTCAACAATTAAGTAACTAAGGAAAAACTTTGCCTCTTCTAATTACATAGCACGAAATGCATGACTCTTAAGTGTACACCTTGATGAATTTTGACAAAAATGCACACACCCATGTAATCCATACCCCTGTCACCTCAGAAAGTTCCCACATGTTCCTTCCCAGTTAATCTCCTACCCCTCCCTCCCCTCCAGGAAAAAGTATTATTTTGATTTAGCTAACCGAACGTTAGTTTTCTTGTTCTAGAACTTCATGTAAATAGAAAAACAGAATATGCTCTTTTGTGTCTTCTTCTTTGCTAGGTATAATATTTTTGAGATTTATCATTCTATCACATGTTTAACTGTCACTTCTTTTTATTATGAGGGATTTTCCAGTGAATGAATCTACTATAATTTGTGTATCAATTCTCCTACTGATGAATATTTTGGTTGATTCCCGTTTTGGGTTATTTGAGTAAAATTAATATGAACATTCTTCTCCAAGTCTTTTGGAAGATGAAAGGGTAGGTATGTTCAGTGTTTTCCTAAGTGGTTGTATCATTTGACACACATAGGAAAGCTTCTAATCCTCTCGAACATTTCACGTTATCAGAGGAGAGATCACAACCAACACTGAAGAAATAGAAACAATTAGAAGAACATATAATGAGAAAGTGCTCAACATTACTCGGCATCAGGGAATTAAAAGATAAATTAAAGAGTCGATCGCATTTACAATTGCACCCAAAACCATAAGATACCTAGCAATAAATCATGTTGAGCATTTTTTCATGTGTCTATTGGCCATTTGGATGTCTTCCTTGCAGAAATGTCTGTTCATGTCTTCTGCCCATTTCTTGATTGGGTTATTTGTTCTTTGGGTGTTGAATTTATAAGTTCTTTATAGATTTTGGATATTAGCCCTTTATCTGATATGTCATTTGCAAGTATCTTCTCCCATTCTGTCGCTTGTCTTTTGGTTTTGTTGACTGTTTCCTTTGCTGTGCAAAAGATTTGATCTTGATGAAGTCCCAATAGTTCATTTTTGCCCTTGCTTCCCTTGCCTTTGGTGATGTTCCTAGGAAGAAATTGCTGTGGCTGAGGTCAAAGAAGTTGCTGCCTGTGTTCTCCTCAAGGATTTCGATGGATTCCTGTCTCAGACCGAGATCTTTCATCCATTTCAAGTCTATTTTTGTGTGTGGTATAAGGTAATGATGTGGTCCAATTTCATTCTTCTGCATGTGGCTGTCCAATTTTCCTAACACCATTTGTTGATGAGACTTTTTTCCATTGGAAAAAATATCCAATGGATTTCCTGCTTTGTCAAAGATTAGTTGACCATAGAGTCGAGGGTCCATTTCTGAGTTCTCTATTCTGTTCCATTGATCTATGTGTCTGTTTTTGTGCCAGTACCATACTGTCTTGATGATTACAGCTTTGTAATAGAGCTTGAAGTCTGGAATTGTGATGCTACCAGCTTTGGTTTTCTTTTTCAAAATTCCTTTGATTATTCAGGGTCTTTTCTGGTTCCATATAAATTTTAGGATTATTTGTTCCATTACTGTGAAAAAAGTTGGTGGTATTTTGATAGAGATTGCATTAAATGTGTATATTGCTGTAGGTAGCATAGACATTTTCACAAGGTTTGCTCTTCCAATCCATGAGCATAGAATGTTTTTCCATTTCTTTGTGTCTTCCTCAATTTCTTTCATGAGTATTTTATAGTTTTCTCCGTACAGATTCCTTGCCTCTCTGGTTAGATTTATTCCTAGGTATCTTATGGTTTTGGGTGCAATTGTAAATGTGACTGACTCTTTAATATTTTCAATGACAGCCTAGCTTGGTATTCTTGGCTGCATATTTTTCTTGTTTAGTGCTCTGAATATATTGTGCCAGTCCTTTCTGGCCTGCCAGGTCTTTGTGATTTCAACTTGGTTAGATTTTTTTGATTTCAACTTGGTTAGATTTTAGTTCTTTTATTTCTCCAGAAAGGGATTCTTATTTCTCCAGGAAGGGATTCTCTAGTATCTTCTATGCTTTTTTCAAGCCCAGCTAGCATCTTGATAATCATCATTCTGAACTCTAGTTCTGACATCATGCTAATGTCCGTATTGATTAGGTCCCTAGCCGTTGGTACTGCCTCTTATTCTTTTTTTTGTTTTTTTTTGTTTGTTTGTTTTGTTTTTTTTAAAGATTTTATTTATTCATTTGACACAGAGAGAGAGATCACAAGTAGGCAGAGAGGCAGGCAGAGAGAGGAGAGAGGAGGAAGCAGGCTCCCTGCTGAGCAGAGAGCCCGATGTGGGCCTCGATCCCAGGACCCTGGGATCATGACCTGAGCCGAAGGCAGCGGCTTTAACCCACTGAGCCACCCAGGCGCCCTCTTGTTCTTTTTTTTGAAGTGAGTTTTTCTGCATTGTCATTTTATCCAGTTAAGAATAGATGAATGAGAGAACGAAATACTAAAAGGGTAACAATGACCCCAGGGAAAAAAAATATATATGTATGTATATTAAATATATATATCATATATATGTTTGTGTGTATATATATACGTATATACATATATATACATATATATATATATATATATATGATTAGACTGGTGAATATAACAGAGCCACACATTTGATTTTGGGTGTATTTTGGTCTGTTAGAAGAAACTGCCTCCCAAAATTTTAAAGAAAGAAAAATATATATACAAAAATAAGGGTAAACAAGATGAAGGGATGGAATATGACTGTAAAGATGAAAATTAAAAAAGATTTAAAAAAGGAATTGGTAAGATAAGAAGTCAGTTGAAAAAAGAAAAAAAAAGGAGAGAATGTGATCAGACTGGAGACTAGAGCAAAGCCATATGCTATATTTAGCATATATCTTGCTCTGTTAGAAGAAACTATATCCCAAAATTTTAAAGAAAGAAAAACTTATACGTATACAAGAAATAAGGTGAAATACAATGAAGGGATAGAATATGACTATAACAATGAAAAAACAAAAAAAAAGGTTTTAAAAAAGGTATTGATAAGATAAAATAGTTAAAAATGTTAAAATAGGAAAGAGGAAAAATTTTAAAAATAGAATAAGAAAAAAATAAAATTAAAAAAATTTAACTTTGAAAGACTACAGAATCATGGGGGAAAAAACATGAATTCTATGTACTGTATTCCCTTAGCTCTGGAGTTCCACAGTGCTCATTGAACAGTGAACTTGGTCTTGGCTGGATGTTCTTGCTGATCTTCTCAGGGAGGGGCCTGTTGCTGTGAATCTCAAGTGTCTGCCTAAGGCAGAATTGCACCACCCTTGCCGGGGGCCAGGCTAAGTAATCAGCTTGGGTTTACTCTTGGGAGCTTTTGTTCCCTGAACACTTTCCGTACAGCTTTGGAGGATGGAGATGAAAATGGTGGCTTCCTAATCTCCGACCCAGAGGAGTGGAGAGCTCAGGACCTCACTCCTCAGTGCACCCTTTGAGAAAAGCATTCGGTCCCTTCCCTCTCCCTGGTTTCCGGCCACACTCCGAGCTCACCCAGTCTGTAACGGAGCATTTCTATCTCTGGTGCACAGCCCGGTTTGGAGTCTCCAAACCCAGCAGATTCCTGCAGCATGCCCCTGCACTGCTCTTCCCAAGGGAGGAAGGAGGGGTCTCCCCAGATCTGCCACTTGTGGGGTCCCTGCTCAAAGGGCAGTGGCCCAGCTGTACCTCAGATCACAGTTTAAGGTAACCCCAAGCTGAAAGCTCACTCCTTGGCTCCATCTCTGTAGCTGGCTTCCCTACTCGGATAGCTGGGAGCTCTGCCACACTCAGACACCATGGTCTTTTTGTGACCCCACGGGTCCTGAGACCACACTGTCCCCACAAGAGCTCCACCCCCACTTAGCCTCTGGAGTGACCTCCTTCAGTGGAGCAGACTTCTAAAAGTTCTGATTTTGTGCTCCAGGTTCTACTGCTTGCCGGGAGCCGGCCCCGCCCCCCATGGTCTCTTTTCCCCTATGTGACCTCAGATTCGCTTTTCCCCACCCCCCTCCATCCTACCTTCCAGAAAGTGGTCACTTTTCTATTCCTAGAATTGCTGCTCTTCTTCTCTTCAATTTCCTGTTGAGTTTGTAAGTGTTCAGAATGGTTTGATAACTATCCAGCTGAACTCCTGGGACCTGACAAAATTTAGGTCTCCTACTCCTCCACCATCTTGCTCCTCCCCCGGAATCTATTTAATTTTTATAGCTAATATTTTCTGTGTCCTTTGTAATAAATCTTTGAGTATAACAAAGATATTCTCCTATATTTTCTTTTTTTGTGAACTTTATAATGTCAGGTTATTTGATATCTCTCAAATCAATTTTGATATATAGTGCCATTTCTAAATGATTCTCTTTTTGTCTTAACTGCCAGGGTACATCAGGGTCTAATTTTAAAGGTAATCACGGCTATTATGTTAACTTTTATAGTTACCACATTTGCAGTCTCTTTTTCCTTACTGTTTCTTTTTATTTTTTTTTCTTTTTTTGAGAGAGAAAGAGTGGGGTGGGGGGAGGGGAACAGAGAGAGAGAGAAGAATCCTAAGCAGGTTCCACACCCAGCACAGATCTTGATTGCAGGGGGCCGGGAGGTGGGGAGGCTCAGTCTGATAACCCTGAGATCATGACCCCATCCAAATTCAAGAGTCAGTCATTTAGCTGAATGAGCCACCCAGGCTCTCCTTTACTGCTTATTTTCCATTTATATATATTTTTCCTATTGTGTATAACTTTTATTTATTTAAGATGGGGAGTATTTATTAAATTCAATAACTAAAATTAGGTAAGATTTCCTTTTTAATCCAATAGATAATTAGACTTAAAGTTAGCTGCTGTGAATTTTATTTTGTTGTAGAATATGAATAGGTGGAACCCCAGGCAAAGGTATTAGAGGTGAACTTTGGATAACATCCA
The DNA here is from genome assembly GCA_002007465.1 of Ailurus styani. Lineage (NCBI taxonomy): Eukaryota > Metazoa > Chordata > Mammalia > Carnivora > Ailuridae > Ailurus > Ailurus styani. The sequence goes on along the minus strand of LNAC01000444.1, from coordinate 2,168,746 downwards.
CTCCATTGAATAAGAAGTAGTGCATTTCATGAGATTCAGATTAATGTCTCCTGCAATCTGTGGGCTCCAAATGAAGGTCCTCCTTCCTGATAAAGAATTTCAACTATTTAAGAATATTAAGACCATTCTCATCAACCATATATAGATAAGGAAAGGACTGGATTCAGCCTGCAAGCTCATGGTTTTCTGACTTCTGGGCTAAAGTAACAAGATAAAAGGTGTTACTATGCACAGAGACCCTGGAAGAGAAGCAAGGAAACATTCAAAGATTGAGAGATTTTTATTCCAAGAAAACTAAGTTCCAAAAGGCCTATAAAAAGAACTATTAGACATCAACTCTTTCCTGGATCTCCAGTCCACTGGCCCACCCTGCAGATTTTTTATTTGTAGCCTCCATGATCCTTAAAATAAATCCAATAATAGAGTTTAAAAAAACCAGAACTACTAGAATAGTGGACAGGAATAGATTATCTATAAATGAATTATGATTTTTTAAATATTTTATTTATTTATTTGACAGAGAGAGATTACAAGTAGGCAGAGAGGCAGGCAGAGAAAGAGGAGGAAGCAGGTTCCCTGCCGAGCAGAGAGCCCGATGCGGGCCTCCATCCCAGGACCCTGAGATCATGACCTGAGCCGAAGGCAGAGGCTTTAACCTACTGAGCCACCCAGGCGCCCATGAATTATGATTTTTAAAAAGTAATTAAAAGTAGCCTCTAATTTAGTTGGTGGAGAAGGGAAATGGGGGTTAGCTGAAATCAGAAAAATGGGGTGAGGGGAATCTTCTGCACACATGTCCTTAAGGGGGCATGAGTTAAAGACTTCTGGGATAATGGGGTCCGTAATGAAGATTTGGCCATTAACTCCAGAATATGTCACTTAGTGATTGATAAACTGTCACCGATGATCTAATCATGCTCACCCTTGTTTTAGGTCATTGGTAAGTGGGTAATTGGGAATGGTTTCTGCATCTTCTGTCTCTGCCAGGACAAACCGTAGTGGATATAGCCTTGGATAAAGATGTTTTATCTACTGGCAGAAGTAGCAAATGTGGTGGGGTAAGGGATTTCAATTCCAGAACTGAAGCTTCCTTGGGGACTCATTATTAGCAAGTTGTGATAGAAATAGCACAAAATAGAAGTCTGTTTTGTTTGAAATCTAGAAGAAGGTTTCTGCCACTAATTTACTTGACTACTTTAAGAGGGAAGAGGACTAAGAAATACTAAGTGTCTACTGTGAATCAAGCATTCAAATACATAATTTTAATTTAATCCTCCATACCATTCCTAGAAGTCAAGTATTATTATCCCCATTCCACAAAGAGAATACCAAGGCTCAGAAAGTTTAAGTAACTTCTCCAAGTTTACACAGTTGCTAAAACAGAATTCAAGCCTGGCTCTGTTTGAGACCTAAACTCATGCCCTTGTCCCAAACCATGCTGGCTCCTTGAGCTTCCGTTTGCTTGTCTGGGAAGAGAAGGAGTGCCACCAGATGATTCCTGAAGTCTCTTGTGTCCAGCACTTGTATTTTATATGCACAGGGATAAGAGTAATAGAACTACATGGTGTGGCTTACCTTGTGACACCATTTTCCTTCTAACTTAATTATAGGAGGAATGAATGTGCAAATTGAAAGTTATAGGAAGATACGACTTCAGATTTAGACCGAAGAGGCAATAGGAACACTGGGTCTTCCTATACTTTGTGGGAAAAAAAATCCTTAAAAATAAAATAAAAGTTGGCGCCTGGGTGGCTCAGTGGGTTAAACCCTCTGCTTCCGGCTCAGGTCATGATCTCAGGGTCCTGGGATCGAGGCCCGCATCAGGCTCCCTGCTCGGCGGGGAGCCTGCTTCTCCCTCTCTCTCTCTGCCTGCCTCTCTGCCTCCTTGTGATCTCTCTCCCACTGTGTGAAATAAATGAATAAAATCTTTAAAAAAAAATAAAAAATAAAAAAATAAAATAAAATAAAATAAAAGTTACACAATGTAACAATAAGCACACCAGTTATTAAAACTACTAGGTAAAAAGCTTACTCATCATGAGGTTTCAAATCTAACACACTCCCTCTGACAAATAACAAACCTTTTAGAAATGATTTATTTTCTCGTTGCTGTGCTGCTTTTAGTATAGTGCTTTGTATTTTGATTGAAAGTATTAGACTTGTCCAAATATTTCTCACATAATCACGGGTGGAAAGACGATACAAAAGGCAGAAAGAATGAACCATTTCCAAGGAGGTGATCACGAGCCGCTTTCCAGGCAAATGGACAATTCTTTCGACACTAAAAAGTGTTTCTAAACAGAAGTTGAACATAAAATTAACTGAACTTGGGAGACAATCACCTTTTTAGAAAATCCTTACATGAACATTTGCTAAATATTATGGGATACTTATTATAATTTGAATTTTCAATATATGAGAAACTAATGTGACAAGTACAGTACTCTCCAAAAATGTGATGGAGGAAAAGAGGGATGTGGGCTTTATAGTTGTAAATTTAAAAAAGTGTGCATGGTGCCTGTGTGGCTCGGTAGGTTGAGTGTCTGCCTTCGGCTCAAGTCGTTGTCCCAGGGTCCTGGGATCAAGCCCTGCATCGGGGTCCCTGCTCAGTGGGGAGTCTGCTTCTCCCTTTGCCCCTCACCCTGCTCATGTGCTTGCTCTCTCGCTCGCTCGCTCTCTCTCTCTCTCTCTCTCTCTCTCTCAGATTTAAAAAAAAAAAAATATAAAAAAAAAAACNAAAAAAAATCTAAAAAAAAAAACCAAAAAACCAAAACCTTTAGGTCGACCTCTGACTTCAGTTTCTAAATGAGTGGGTTTCCTCCTTTATTACTAGTTGAATCTTGGCTTTGTAAGTTAAACAGCTTGTGGCCAAACCAATAAAAGTCTTATGATTTGTTGTGATTGTTATTATTCTATAAAGGGTGATATTTTTTCCTTTCCCCTTTTGCCGTTATTTGTGAATCCATTTCTATTGGGAGTTTGAACTAACCAACTGACCTGACAGAATACACTCATATCTGTATGCCCTGGGTTACAAGCTTTACATGTAAATGCTCTCATACATTTCATTTTGTACCCAGGACGTATCTCAGGGTCACTTTTCCCTTACTCCTACCTTGTGGAGGTAAGCGACTTTTGTTTTATTATATTTGAAACAACAAAACATTTTACTCAAAGATGTTGGAAATCTAACTGAAATATCAAAACATAAATAGGAAATATTGTGTTCTTCTTTTCCTTGCATGCAGTGGTCTAGAGACTAAATTGTTATTGATGAAATTTAAGCAGAATATTGAAATGGATATTTGGTTTACATCTTAAAAATGTTTGAATGACTCTCAAACTATTCTTTGATGTTTTAGAGATTTTATTTGTATATTTGAGAGAAAGAGCATGTGAGAGAGAGAGAGAGAGAGAGAGAGAGAGAGAGAGAGAGAGAATGAGCAGGGGGGAGGGGCAGAGGCAGAAGGAGGAGCAGACTCCCCACTGAGCAAGGAGCCCGATACAGGGGGACCTGGGATCATGACTTGGGTTGAAGGCAGACGCTTAACAAATTGAGCGACCCAGGTTCCCAGACTATCAACTAATTCTTATTTGTGTTCAAAGACAGTATTCCACTGCAAAGGATAAGAGCTTAATATGTTACATTCTTCCGTCCCACAGCCTGCCAAACCATGAGCTGAAGACCAGGCTTGCCTAAACCTGCAGAAAGTTAGAAGATTCTGCCTGGCTGGACATGGGGGCCAGGCACTTCTGTTCCAGCCAGGTGTGGAGAGAGAGGGACAGGTCAGGCACGGCTTTCTTCCTTTTCTTCTCCATTCACCTGGGACAAGGGCTTTTACCTCAGACCAAAACTCCAGAGCAAAGCTCTGAGGGGACTGAGGTCCTGGACATGTGTGTGGGTGGGCAAATGGGGGGGGCGGTGGTAGGGGAACCTGCTCTCCCTGACATAGTGGGGAATACAGCTTTCTTAACCAGTGTGAAAATCTTAACCAGAGTGCTAGATAATACCAGAAATGCTGTTAAGTAAATATTTTCTGCACTTCCAGTTTCTCTATATGCCTTAAGTTAACCTTCCAGAAAAGAGAAAGTCAAATTAGCTGTAGAGGGTATAAATTGAGTCTCTAAACCCTTGACTATTGTAAGGATATGCATGTGAGTAATAATTATGACTTATTCTCTGTTTCATGCCCATTTGCTTAGTCAGTTGTGATTAAACCTTAATCAACTTGGAACACAGTCATTGTAAATATTATAGCTAAATTTACTAAACGCTGAATGAAGCATGAGCATGGCATTATTTTTATCAAAGGCAAGGTGTAACTCACCACTTCCTCTCTCTTAAGGAAATGACCTGAATACCAAGCTTTACCCACCCTAAGATTAAGTCCAAAATATGTCATCCTTCTTACCCATCTTCTCTATCAGGTCATCCTATTATATTCTTTGGATGAACCCTAGACATTTTTTTCCCCCCAAAATGGGTCAGAATAGAGCTTGTGGTATTTTCTCTTTGTGATGCCAGTTCAAATGTTGGATTCAATTTTTTAAAGAAATCATCTGGGTAGGTAATATAAGTGAGAAAACTAGAAATCGTCTGGCAATTTTCTTTGTCAACAGTATTTGAAGACTTATTTCAGTTTGAAAAAGCAATTCATACTTAAGAATAATATCTTCTCCTAATTGCTTGGAAGATTTTCAGGTTTCTGATTTTCCCAGAAATGTGGTGTTTATAATAAATCCCTTCTAAGTCTAGCATAGAAGCAGATTTTCTTAAGTGGAAGTGTTTTTCTCTAATGATAATGGTATCCATGGCTCCTTTGCAGCATCGTGGAGTGGAATATGATCGGCATACAGCAAAATTGTGATTTTTTTTGAGATTTTATTTATTTATTTGACAGAGAGAGAGTGAGAGAGAGAGAGAGAGCACAAACAGGGAGAGCTGCAGAGGGAGAGGGAGAAACAGGCTCCCCGCTGAGCAGGGAGCCTGACTCAGGGCTTGATCCTTGCACCCTGGGATCATGTCCTGAGCAGAAGGCAGATGCCCAACTGACTGAGCCACTCAGGTGCCCTCAAAATTGTGATTACTGAGGATAAGAGAACATTACAGAGCAGTGTATTTGTTAGCACTGATAATGGATTTATTTCCAGATTCCCAGCACTGTAGGAAGACTCTGTGTGAATGTGCTAGATTTCACTATTTTTTGTTCTATTTCTACCAAAACGAAGGCAAACACTATTGGGGAAAGAGGGGTCAATCCCTTTCAAATATAATCAAGAGTTAATAGAACAGAATAAAATCCACATATCATAATGCTCTGAAGTTAAAGCCAAAAGTTGCCTCTCCACTAAAATTGTGTTGAAAAGTTTTTATGAAGTCTTGATTAAAAATTATTAATTTGATCAAGATCCCTTTTAGTGATTTCTATACTTTTGTAGTTACTTCAAAGTTCAATCATTTTAAATATATGGGAAAATTTTGCCTTTCTTCTCTTTTTCTCTTATTTTTAACCAAAAAGCATAAAAATGAGAAAAGAAAATTAAAGGAAACTTCAGGTATATCCTCTAAGTACAGGCTGTTGGTAACATGAAACACGATGTTGCTGGAATAGAGCATAAATAATTGACATTTTTCTGGGGTAGAAGAACTAGATACACGTATTACTAGAGTGAGGAGTTATGCTCTGCAGTAACCCTTTTTAAAGACGACTTCAGTTGTCCAATCCTGGATTCAACTTCAAAATTTTAATCACTGAACAATAGCACGGTTACATGACCTTTTAAAAAGTGCCCATTTGTTTTACGTATATGCACACATTTTCATGCATGCTGCTGTCTTTTTTATTCAAAAGCATTCTAATCTTGTTATCTATCTCAGGTTTTTCAAAGAATGTGTAAAAGAGCCATTTGATTTTATCTGGTCAATACAGAAGTGACATTCTATGTGGTATGGGGGGCTGGAGAAGATTTCTTTATAACCAGTGGAACTTGTCCTGTCAGCTTTTGGAGTTTCCTGCAAGTATTAATCTGACAGGCACAAAGGTTGAGAGCATCCATGCTCACGTGGGTCCCGGATATCTGCAAGTGGGTTCCAGGAGTCCTGGCAGTAAGCAGGAGCAAGTGTGCTCCTTTGGTAAACTTCAAGGACTGTTTTCATTCCTGGGAATCCAGTCTGAGGCAGAAGATTCTCCAGGAAGCACTCCTCGGCCTGGAAACCTATTCCAGCCTTGCAAGCGATGGTCCTCAAACTTCCTGTTTGTGTACTCATAAAGGAATTGGAAAATCTCTATAACCTTTTGCAAAACTTTAAGGTGACATCTAAAGTTTCTCCAAAATGTAAATAATGCAAATTATGTCATCTCCAGCTTATTTTGACCACTAATCTTTTAAAATAAAATTGTTACATAATTTTAAAATGCATCCCATGCAATATAAATACCAAAGTGACTCAATCCCCTATCATCACCCATTTAAAAAAATAGCAGTTCTAAATAGTTCTTATTTAACAATTAGAAATGTTGACTCTTCCTTTTATTTTCTGAACTCTCTTTTTGTTTCCCTTTCTCACTGAGTTTTATTTTAATCATATAACTTTATTCGTTAAAGTCTACTATTAAAGACTCTATTATACTCTGCAGGAAAAATACAAGCTAAATTTATGTTTTTAATTTCCTAATAGGTTTTAAGTGTTAAAAAATTTCTTCTGAGCAGTATTACAATTCCCACTAGTAAACAGGCAAGGAAAATAGATTTTATTATTGAATTATATTTAATATAATTATATTAAAGTATTGATAAATAGATATTAAATTGAAAGTAATAAAAAGCAATGTTTAAAAAAAATCTCATTTTGGACATGTATCTCTTAATAAGATGGATCAAGTCAAGTTGTTTTCTCCATAGATCTGTACATGGATATATTTACTACTAGAATGAGTTAGGGGGTTAGTATTAATTCTTTTTTTCCTTTTAGATTTTACTTATTTATTTGACAGAGAGAGACACAGCGAGAGAGGGAACACAAGCAGGGGAAGTGGGAGAGGGAGAAGTAGGCTTCCCGCCAAGCAGGGAGCCCAAGGTGGGTCTCGATCCCAGGACCCTGGGATCATGACCTGAGCCAAAGGCAGACTCTTAATGACTGAGCCAGCCAGGCGTTCCTAATTCTATTCTTATTTGTCAACTTAATTGAAGGTGATGCTAAAACAAAATGTTATTTGTAGATGAGGGTGGAAGGACTTTTATTATAGCTATAACCCTTCATTCTTGGATCTTTAAACAACTTCTAAGTCAAAATTTGTATCTTGGTNCAAAAAAAACAAAAAAAAAATTTGTATCTTGGTCTACCATGCAAAATCATTTTTAAAGATCCATTAGCTGAAAATTTGTTTAACCCTCCTTCCTTTTTAAGGGAAGCAAAGAATTCAAGAATACCTGTGATTTGTTGCCCAGACATGAAATCCTACCCTTACACCAGCACACTACCAGATTTTCCAGGGTCCGAGTGTTTGGTATCAGTCTGATAGACTTTCACTCCAGGGTAATGCAGTGAATGAAAGTGTGACTTTCTCTGGAAGGTGGCAAAGGGCAATTATAAATAGGGATGCCTTAACCATGGACCCTTTTTAGGGAAGAAATCACAGAAAGGGTGGCTCTGAAAAGATCTTTAGCTACCCACGTCCTTGAAATCCTAGTAAACCCCTACATGAGCACTCTTGTTTGAGGACTACTGTTTCTTTGTTTTTTTTGTTTTTGTTTTTAAGACTTTATTTATTTACTTGTCAGAGAGAGAGAGAGAGAGAGCACAAGCAGGGAGAGAGGCAGGCAGAGGGAGAAGCAGGCTCCGCACCAAGCAAAGAGGCTGATGCAGGGTTCAATCCCAGGACCCTGGGATCATGACCTGAACCGAAGGCAGATGCTTAACCAACTGAGGCACGCAGGCATCCCAAGGATTACTGTCTCAAAGCATCTGTGGTCCATTCATGATCTAAAAGTTATTAAAAGATAAGTAAGAAGATGGGCTGTTTTCATGGTTTTGCTACTGACGACTTTTCTAGACTACGTTAGTTAGTGATTCTTATAGCCCTGCTTTAAAGTAACCAACACTGTAAGTCAGTGTAATGTAGTAGGAAAGGTCTATATTAAAGAGTCCAAAAGCATGATTTCAACTCTTAACTGCACTCCTAATTGGCTCTGTGCCTCTAGAAAGCATCACTATAATTCTCTCATTTGAAAGCCAGACTAGAACAGTGTTTCCCAAAGCTAACTTGTATGATTTTAGATGGTACATGTATAAAATGTCTCTATTTGTTATAAATTTCTTTTACTTTTTATCAGGAAAAAATAATCAGCATACTAAATCTATTCTTCTTGAGTACAGGTTTTCTTTTTTTTTTTTAATTATTATTATTTGCCCCAGCGGTACAGGTCTGTAAATCATCCGGCTTACACCTTTCACAGCATTGAGTACAGGTTTTAAAGAATATCTGGGATGCCTGGGTGGCTCAGTTGGTTAAGTGTCTGCCTTCAACTCAGGTCATAATCTCCAGAGCCCTGTCTGGCTTCCTGCTCAGTGGGGAGCCTGTTTCTCTCCCTTCCTCTCTCTCTCTCTCTCTCTCTCTCTCCCCCTCTGCCCTTTCCAACTGCTTATTCTCTCTCTCAAATAAATAGATAAAATCTTTCAAAAAATGGTTTTTACTTTTAAAATTTTTTAAAAAGTGTATCTGAAAAAGTGAGTATTTAAGGGTTTTTTAAAATCTATTTTTAAAGATATTAAATAATTAGACATGAAAAATCCATGAATGTGGTATGGGAATTAACAAATTCTGAGAATTATAGAGTAATTACAGTTGCTGTGGTTCCACCAAATTCCAGCATTATGTGATTTTATGAAAAGGAATTGGAAGAAGAAAAAGAAAAAAAGGATGGGAATAGATAAGAAAGGAAGAGAAAGAAGGAGAGAGGAAGAGCTCTAAGGATATGTATTTCTAGGTAGGCTCATCAAGTGCCATAGTCATGGATGGCAAATATTGACCCAAATTAAGAAATTCCAAAAGGCAAGTTCAGGCAGATTATCCAGTTAAGCATTCATAGAAAGATGTTTTAAACTCAGAATACCAATTATGCAAGTGAGCTTTCTCAACCCTCTACATATTTGCTAAAATTCTTCATGTCTACACAGCCAAGTAATGTGGAAATTTGATGTAATTACCCAGACGAGGCAGGAAAATAAAACTTACCACATAAATTGGAGGACTGAGTTACATACCTACATCAGCTATCTTTACTGACCAAATTATCCAGGTAATCTATTCACCTTCTTGTCACATCGCCTATGTTGCCAATGCCAATGCTGGGATTTTAATTAAGAGAGCTTACTGAGAATAAATGCCCTCCAAATAAGTGTGGATTTTTACAGGTTAGTAAATAAATCCAATTTTTACCAAGGTTAACCATTACTCTGAGATAAAGAATAGACTGAATTACTTGGTGTTAATGTGAGCAATTTTCTAAGCCTTGTAGATCTTGGGTGTAATGTGTAAATACATCCAGCTAATTATGTTAAGATATTTTTAGCTTCATTTCCCTCCTGTTGTTATGGTCAATTTCCCTCAAAAATTTTTAGTGAGATATTAAGAGTAACATCTACTTTTGTTCTTCTTCCCTCCTGTGTCCTAATCCTTTTTAAAAGATCAAAAAAAAGAAAATTGTTCAGCCAGATAAAAATCTTTCATGTGTGTGCGCATGCACACACACACACACACACACACACACTATCACTCACACATAGGTGTACATAAATAAAATTGAACAAAATTTCTTACAGAAATGTTACAGTTACACATATTAGAAATGGACCAATCTAAGAAGTATGTAAAAGATGAATCTCAGTCATGAATCTCAACTCTTGTCTTCTCATCCTATATTTTAACAAAGAAAGAGAGGTCACTCATTTGATATGGCCTTCAGGATTTCTTGGATCTCAAGTGGCTTTTCTCTTACTAATCATAGTAAGTTTATTTATGTGGCTTTACAAGGCACATTCCCACCCATTTTTCTATTTAATACAACAACCTTATGTGATAGGGACATCTAAAGGAGAACTGATCCATGTCTGTGAACATTTCCTTTCACCAGAAAAGTCAGACTATTAAGAAAACAATACTAACAATAGCTGCTGTTTATACAACGCTTACTACTACTAGGGAGTTTTATATGCAAAAGTCTTTATTATTTCTCACAATATTGTAAAGAGATATTATGTTTGACCACTTATACTATTGGTCTTACACTGTTGGAATGCGAACTGGTGCAGCCACTCTGAAAAACGATATGGAGTTTCCTCAAAAAGTTAAAAATAGAGCTACCCTACAACCCAGCAATTGTACTACTAGGTATTTACCCAAAGGATATAAACATAGTGATTCGAAAGGGCACATGCACCCCAATATTTATAGCAGCAGTGTCCACAATAAACCAAACTGTGGAAAGAGCCCAGATGTCCATCAGGAGATGAATGGATAAAAAAGATGCGGTATATATATATACAATGGAATATCACACAGCCATAAAAAAAAACCCACAAAACCTTGCCATTTGCAATGACATGGATGGAACTAGAGGGTATTATGCTAAGTGAAATAAGTCAGTCAGAGAAAGACAAATACCATATGATTTCACTCATAGGTGGAATTTAAGAAACAAAATAGATGAACGCAGGGAAAGGGAAGGAAAAATAAAATAAGAAAAACAGAGAGGGAGGCAAACTATAAGAGACTCTTAATCATAGGAAACAAATGAGGGTCATTGGAGGGGAGGGGGTAAGGGGATGGGGGAACTGGGTGATGGGCATGAAGGAGGGCACCTGATTAATGAGCGCTGGGTGTTCTATGCAACTGATGAATCACTAAGTTCTATCTCTGTTAATTAAATTGATTTCAAATAAAAAAATTTTAAAAAGAGATTATTAAAGGGCGCCTGGGTGGCTCTGTGGGTTAAAGCCTCTGCCTTCGGCTCAGGTCATGATCTCAGGGTCCTGGCATCGAGGCCCGCATCGGGCTCTCTGCTCGGCAGGGAGCCTGCTTCTTCCTCTCCCTGTCTCTCTGCCTGCCTCTCTGCCTACTTGTAATCTCTCTCTCTGTGTCAAATAAATAAACAAAATCTTTAAAAAAAAAGAGATCATTATGTTCTACTTTATAGATCAGTAAGTGATTCTCTGAAGTTAACACAGTCAGGGGTATATAGATAGTAGTGGCTGGTCTGGGATTTGAATTTAAACCAGTATTTTTCTGAAGCTAGAATTTTCCTCTACTTCACACCACACCCTGTTACTAATGGTTCCCCTTCATGTTTGTTGAATGAAATCTAATTCTCATATATTCTCTTTCCAGATGGGCTTTGATAGTAGATGTCAGCTCAAATCCTTTAGGTAGCTAGGATCAAGTAGAAAAGGTTGAAAATTTTCCAACTGGCTATGAGTAATGAGGAGGCAATATATAAACCCATTCACACCAGCTCTTCTCCAAATCCCCGAGAGCATTTTATTTCGCAGGGCAGGCCAGAAAAGGCTGACTGGCTGCCTGAAAGAAGAAATGGGGCCAGAGAAGCTCTGCTCTAATGCAGGCAGGTCATTCTACTGCCAAGCCAGTTCTGCAAGGGTCTGGTTTTAATAAGTGTCAGTCCCAGGACCATCCCAACAATGATTGAGCCCCACCACATAAATCTCAGTTCCCCTGAATACCCTAGCATGAGAGAAAGCTGGCAGCGTGAACATTGGGTAGCAAAATATGTGAAGCTAAGGGTCCTTTGAACATGTGCAGATCATCATACTCATTAATGGAAGTGATCGTGTGTTGTGAGCATTCTGAGTGCTGGTCTGTCAAATCTGTGTGCAAATTGCCAAGGACTATGTCCTAAGGTGACAGCAGCAAGCCTATGTTCAGACGCTGGAGAAAAAAGGAGTGGGCTCATTGTCAAGAGGGAGTTAGATAACAGGAATAAATCACACTAGAGAAGCACTTTCTCCATATTACTTCATCTGATCTGTAGCATCCTTTTGCAAGAGTGTGGCTTGTTTTGTTCTTCTCCTTTTCCAAGTGAGGAGGCAGTTTCAGAGAATAAGAATATATTGAATGCTAATGTGTCCCAGGCTCTGTGTTTACAACATTGCTCACATTGTCTTATTTAATCCTTGTAAAAAGCTTAAGAGGAAAATTTAATTGTTACTCTATTTTTTACATGAGGAAATTGAAGGTTAGAGAAGTAAATCACCAATAGTAAGTGGTCTGCTGAGATTTTACCACAAGCCGATCTGACTCCAAACTTCTTTAGGAACATGTGATATTTATTTGATAAGAACTTAAAGGAATTGGGGTGCCTGGATGGCTCAGTTGGTTAAGCGTCTTACTCCTGATTTCAGATCAGGTCATGATCTCAGGGTTGTGAGATTGAGCCCTGTGTTGAGCCTCCTCAAGATTTTCTCTCCCCTTCTCCCTCTGCCCCTTCCTCCCCACGCATGTACATGCGTACTCTCTTACTCTCTCTAAAGGAAAAAGAAAAGAACTTCAGGGATTTGTCCAGAATTCCTAATGACAAATCCATCTCTATTAATTATAAAACCCCTTAATTTTCCATATCCACACCATCCTCAATATTGAATCTGGTGGTGGATTTCATTAAAGGAAGTGTTGTTTCTTCCTCTCTAACCACATCCAAGGCAAGATTATTTACCCCAAGATGGCTTCTATCCAGATAGAGGCACATCCACCAGGAATAAATATTTTCTAAGCACTTCCCATCTGCCCCACACTATCATAAACACTGTTGAACTCACCAAAATGAACCCGATGGCTTCTGGAATTTCCAGCAGCAACATGTTTCTCTAAAACCAATGAAAATAGGTACCTATACGTTTTTCAGGTTACTGGCTTACTGTTAACAGGAGTGGGGAAATAAAATTATTCCATTTCCCTTTGTGCTGTTTGAGAAGGCAGAGGTGAAAGCCCAGCTTCTTGGCTTTGAATCATACACCTTGAACCATAGGTCAGGCAAATTGGTGGTCACCTTCATGTCCCAACCTGCCAAACAACCCACCTCAGGAAGCCTCATCATTGAGGGAGGTGAGTGTGCCAGACTCCACAAACCTGGACTTGCTGATGGAAGGTCTCTTCAGCCAAGAACAGCACAGCTAGCAAGGGTGGTGGGAGGTAGGAAGCAAGTTCAGGGTTGGCAAGTGGACAGAATGAGTCATCTCTTTGATGTGGAGGGGTTATTCCAAACACAGCAAAGGTGAGCAAGCATTTCCTTCCCCTGACTATTGTGGCAACAGTCCCTTAGTGTAGGAAACTGAGTCACAGGACAGGAAGGCTTCAGAGTTTCAGGAGAGGAAATTGTTGGTCTATATTGTAATATAAATTTTACTAAGATGAAGTTGGTCTGCGTCTGGTACAATTTCAGTTTGCCTTGTGTAAATAAACTAGTTCTTTCCTATTTCCAAAACCTTTCCTCCCTGGCCCCCATTCTTTTTTTTTTTTTTAAGATTTTATTTACTTATTTGAGAGAGAGAGAGAGATTACAAGTAGGCAGAGAGGCAGGCAGGCAGAGAGGAGGAAGCAGGCTCCCTGCTGAGCAGAGAGCCTGATGCGGGACTCGATCCCAGGACCCTGAGATCATGACCTGAGCCGAAGGCAGAGGCTTTAACCCACTGAGCCACCCAGGTGCCCCACTGGCCCCCATTCTTAGTGGGAGAATATCAATTGAGAAATGTCCACATGTGACAAGGCCCTTGGCAAGAATTAACTTTTTAAAGGAATCAATTAATCATAGTTAAAAGAGGATCCTTATGCATTTATGTGATTATCTTATTTAGAGAATGAAAATACCCTAAAGAAAAGATTGTTCAACCCATTGATGGTTCTAGGAATGCCTGGTTCTTGCATAAGAACAGAAGATTCAAATCCTGGGTCATGTTGGATATATCTGGCCCCATCTGAATGGATCTGTGTCTCCCTGGAAGCAGGGCCTAGAAGCCTGAAGACTAAATTTTCTAGACCCATGCTTTGGTTTAAGGTCTTCCATTGGAAGACACTTGCATGAGATTTGGAAGGTGGAAGAGAAGGCACCATTACTGCTCTGGTGTTAGCTAGAGGCCCAGAGTCTTTGGCAGATAGCAGAGCTGAGGTTTTGCCAATGACTTCTAAGGGCCCTCCTGCAAATCACCCATGTGGGTCTGCAGACAGCTGAGATAACCAGAGATAACCTTGTACTTACACCTAAGAGCTCAACCTTTTCAAGTTCTTTGTGTTTTCATTGTGTACTACTTCTTGTAGCAATGAACTAAAAACATTATTACCCAGTCATGAAGTATATTTTATTTATTTGCCCTTATTAAAAATATTTCAGGGGTACCTGGGTGGCTCAGTGGGTTAAGCCTCTGCCTTCAGCTCAAGTCATGATCTCAGGGTCTTGAGATGGAGCCCTGCATAGGGCTCTCTGCTCAGCAGGGAGCCTGCTTCCCCCTCTCCCTCTGCCTGCCTCTCTGCCTACTTATGATCTCTCTCTCTCTCTCTCTCTCTCTCTCTCTCTCTGTGTGTCAAATAAATAAATAAAAATCTTTTTTAAAAAGTATTTCAAGGTCCTGGGGCACCTGGATGGCTCAGTTGGTTAAGCATCCTACTCTTAATCTCACCTCGGGTCTTGATCTCAGGGTTGTGAGTTCAAGCCCCTTGTTGGGCTCCACAGTGGGCATGGAGCCTATTTAAAAAAATATTTCAAGGTCCGGGGTATCTCTGGTATAATATTAATTCAATGTATATTCCTCTCTCTATGCCTCTCATCCTATTAGGGATATTGATAATGCTTCGATTGAAGTGTTCTGTTCTTAGATCGGAGGATATAAACAACACATAAGCTGAATTTTACTTTTAAATTCACTTGACTTTGAACTTTTTTTGAGCAGAAGGTAAAAGGAGGTAAAGATAGAGATGAGCTGAGTTCTTAACAATAACAGTTCTTAACAATCCAAATTTTAAAATTATTATTATTATGGTCAATTAGCCAGCATATAGTATATCATATGTGGAACATAAGGAATAACATCCAAATTTTGAGTCATATAGGCTGGAGTAAAGAAGCAAGATAAGACAATATCATTTCTGTGAGCTAACTTCCTTCCTTCACAAAGATTAGGCTTCATCTTTGTTCCCTCCTGTCTCTTTTATATTTATGTTATTTTCACTTTCATTTTCCAAACAACAAAGGAACTACGCTTAATATTAGAGACAACTCACTTAAGGCTCAGCACTGTGGTTAAGGGGACCTATTTTGAATAGTTTAAATGCTAAACTTTGCCATTGTTGGATAAGCATCTAATCAAAGTGAAGTGAATAAAATATCATGGGATTAATACATTTGGCATTGTCAGATATGCTTTACTTTTGCATGTAAAGGGTACTAAACTGGCAGAAATGCTCTGTGAGATTGTGGATGATGCCGTTTGATTACTTGGCTTCCTTAGAAAGTAGGAGTTGGTCACTGCCCAAACTTCATCATGTCTCCTTCCTTTGCATTGTGCCATGAGACTTTCAGTATAAATCAGAAGTCATAAATTGAAAGCCCAAACCACAGACCAAAGTTGGCCTGCAGATTCATCCATCTACTCATTAATTCATTCAAAAGACATTTATCAAGCTTCTACTATGTGCCCGACTCTGTTCTAGGCCCTGGGGATACACCACGAGCAAAATCACCCAAAAATCTCTGCCTTCAAGAAGTTTACATTCCACTGTAGGAAGAAACAGGAAAAAAAAGTCAAATAAAACGTATATTTGTTAGATGATAATAGTGTTTTTTAGTAAAATCAAACAGTAAAGAGAAATAGGGAGGATCAGGGGAGAGAGTGTGGGTCCAAATGGGAAGATCTCACTGAGAAGGTAGCATTTAAAACAAGATCTGGGGGCACTTGGGTGGTATAGTCAGTTGAGGATCCCACTCTTGGTTTCAGCTCAGGTTGCAATCTCAGGGTCATGGGATTGAGCCCCACATGGGGGTCTGCACTGAGCACAGAGTCTGCTTGAGATTCTCTCTCCTTCTCCCTCTGCCTCTCCCACTTGTGCTCTCTCTCTCTCTCTTTAAGATAAATAAATCTTCAAAAAATAATAATAATAGGGGCGCCTGGGTGGCTCAGTGGGTTAAAGCCTCTGCCTTCGGCTCAGGTCATGATCTCAGGGTCCTGGTATCAAGTCTCGCATGGGGCTCTCTGCTCAGTGGGGAACCTGCTTCCTCCTGTCTCTCTGCCTGCCTCTCTGCCTACTTGTGATCTCTCTCTCTGTCAAATAAATAAATAAAATCTTTAAAAATAATAATAATAATAAAAATAAATAAGATAAGATATGAAGGAGGTGACTGCGTCAGCCCTGGGGCTGTTTACAGAGAGGGCCTTCCAAGTGAGGGAAGTGCCAATGCAAAGCCCTTGAGACTAGAGACTGCACTGCACATTGAACAGCCGAAGGAATGAGCAAGAGCTGGTGGGAGTGAGGGATGAGGAGAGGGGAAGCTATGGGAAGGAGGCCAGCATGGAAAAGAGGTCAGAGAGCTGGTTGCGATGGTGAAGACTTGGCAGATGTGTTCTGTTGGTCTGCCCATTGGGTAGGATATTTTATATAAACATTTTGATTTCTAATAACTTTAGAAAAAATATAAGATGTGGGAACACTAGATGTTCATTAATGACCATATTCTGACATGACCACTGAGCAGTAGCTGGCCCCCCAAACGCAGTCCCAGAGCTCTGTGGTGCCCATATCACCCTCCCTCCCCTCCCTTTTCTCACACTTGGCCTGTTCCATTAGGCCCGAAGGGGTTTTTGTTTTACTCCTGTAATTGGAGAGTGAACTTGGTAGTTGACTTACTAAAGCAGATGGAATCTCCTTGGAGCTGTCTTGGTCTCTTCCTAGCCAAGTGTGGATGGACTGACTCCAGGCCTGGGGACTCCTGTCCTGGATGAGTGTCTGTGTTGTTCTATCAGTGGTCACAAGCCACCTGTTTTCGTATGTGACCAGAATGATGATCTCAGCCCAACAACCAACGTCCAGGTGTCCGCCAACTGCGCTCTCAGGAAGACAGGGGGCTGTGGTTCAGCATGTTTTAACCAATCATTCTGGTTTCAGTTTGGGCATTAAGATCTGCCTTTTAATAGGAGGTGAGCTTGTTTGGTTTTGTTTGTTTGCTTCTGTACCCAGAGTTCAGCTATTTTGACAGACACCATTGAGGAATAGAGTTTAGCTGTGCACCCAGGTGTGTGGTAGTGAGCAGGGAGAGGGGAGAAGGAGAAAAGGTGACATATATTATCAAATTAAAGTAAAAGATGCCAACTCTTTTTTTTATTTTTTAATTAATTTTTTTTTAATTTCAAGTCTTGTCCTTTTTTTTTTTTTTTAATTCCAATATAGCTAACAGGATCCTGGCTCTTTACATGTGAGTTAAACTTGTCCTCTGCTAATTACCAAGACCTAGGAACAGAGCTGGAAATCTGTAAGACTTAAAAATGATCAAACAGCCCCAAATGGACAGTTATCTCTTCATTATAAAATATATCTACCAATGGGCTGGACTCAGAAACTATTATATTTTTATCTTCCTTATTTTTCCAGCCAAAAGTTATAGTTGAGTCAACCAATGCCTCCAAAATGAGTTACAGAATGTACACTTACGCATGAGAAATGCCATTGCATACAGCAAACATGTTCTGGGGCAGTACCAACTTGTGCCTGGGACATTTAGGTATTCAGTTTTTGGTTTTGTTTTTTAATTAAAAGAACATGAGTAAGAATGATTTTTACAGCTAACCCGTACTTAATAAGTCTGCATTAAAGGATGGTCAGTCTGTCAGTTATTTATTTATTTATTTATTTATTTATTTAAAGATTTTATTTATTTATTTGACAAAGAGAGACACAGCGAGAGAGGGAACACAAGCAGGGGGAGTGGGAGAGGGAGAAGCAGGCTTCCCGCTGAGCAGGGAGCCNAGACCTAGGAACAGAGCTGGAAATCTGTAAGACTTAAAAATGATCAAACAGCCCCAAATGGACAGTTATCTCTTCATTATAAAATATATCTACCAATGGGCTGGACTCAAAAACTATTATATTTTTATCTTCCTTATTTTTCCAGCCAAAAGTTATAGTTGAGTCAGCCAAATGCTTCCAAAATGAGTTACAGAATGTACACTTACTCATGAGAAATGCCATTGCATACAGCAAACATGTTCTGGGGCAGTACCAACTTGTGCCTGGGACATTTAGGTATTCAATTTTTGTTTTTGTTTTTTAATTAAAAGAACATGAGTAAGAATGATTTTTACAGCTAACCCGTACTTAATAAGCCTGCATTAAAGGATGGTCAGTCTGTCAGTTATTTATTTATTTATTTATTTAAAGATGTTATTTATTTATTTGACAAAGAGAGACACAGCGAGAGAGGGAACACAAGCAGGGGGAGTGGGAGAGGGAGAAGCAGGCTTCCCGCTGAGCAGGGAGCCTGACTGTGGCGGTGATGGGGGGGGGTCGATCCCAGGATCATGACCTGACCAGGACCCTGGGATCATGACATGAGCAGAAGGCAAACGCTTAACAACTGAGCCACCCAGGCACTCCTAAAGGATAGTCATTTAAACGACAGTTTAGAAAGTTCAAGTGAAACACTTCAAAGTAAATCTGACCCCAAAACAGGTGAAAAAGAGACACAGACATTTGGGAAATTCTGATCCAACCCTAAATCCCTGGCTTTGAAACTTCTCCCCTTGAGTGAGAGGATGAACTTCACTTTAGAGGAGGTCTAACGGGAGTTTGGGCGTGCTTAGGAATTGCAGTCTCTCTGACTTAACAAGGGCTCTGACAGTAAGCATACAGGAATGGTCTATGCAGAGTAAAACATTCAAATAGCAGAATTTCATTGGCATGCAGATAAGTAAAGGTAATGCAGCTATGACTGCAATAAAAGTAAGGCAGAGAACTAAATACATAGTGAATTCACACGCCATAAAATGTTGACTTGAAAAATGCAAGACATGTTTGTTCGAATTCGGTGTCTAGCTTGTGGATGTCTAGGTTGGCCTTCATGAGGAAGAGACTCAGATACGGGACTTTCTGAGCTGGCCGTTTATTGGAGGTTTCCTTGGGAGTAACATCAATGAGAGTGTGACGCAAGATTTGGCCAGAAGCAGCTGACCTGCGATTTAGTAGCAATAAAGTTCTTGCGGGGAGCTCTGGAACAATGAAGCAATAAGCTGGCAGTGAATGCCACGGTCATGAACAGGGAATGTCGGTGGTTTCTTCCCTCAAAACCAGGAGAAGCCATGGCATTGAAAATGGTGAATGACATACAGACTTCCCTGACTAAACACTATGCAGTGAGTATCACAGGAGGAAGTGTGGTACAGTGCGTCATTTGGATGCAAAAAACTTAGGATCAGATAGTGCCTTGGCCATTTATTAGCTGAGGGCAGGGTTAGCGACATAATTTGCAGGGCCAAGTGCAAAAGGGAAGTGCAGAGGTCCTTGTTCGAAAGGAAGGGGAAAGTGCAGTTAAAGGTACAAAAATATAAAGCTTTTTCCCCCCTGCCCCTTGGCAGTCTCTCTCTCAACTTGTTACGCTGGTTTTATTTGCTATTTACTGGTGTTCTAAGCAAAGAAAAATTTAATTTAAATTATTAGCATGAAATTTGCCATTAATCTTCCTATCGAGCAATACCTCCTTAAAGTGCAAACACAATAATGTTTAACTTGCCCACACACCTACGTATTTCATTCTTACCAGAACAGTGAAAATGTTGCCCAAAACTAACTCGACTGTTTTATTTTACTTCTTGAAACACTCACATTCTACCAAAACTCTCGCTCTTTCAGCTTACTGATGAGTAACAAAGGACTTAAAGAAAAGCAACCATGGGTTTCCCTGTCTTTCCCTTTCCTTCTGTGTTAGCGTGCTACAGGTTGGCTCCTCCAGGGAGCTAAGGTGAGTGTGGAAGTATGTGATAAAGTTCCTTGGCTTTTTGTGTTTGTTTGAACACCATTGCCTTTTTTTTTTTTTTTTTTGCACTTGAAGAAAATTCTGGTCTGAAAAGAAAGCTTACTTAGTCATAAATATAACACATTTACCTTGTACTTGCTTTGAACTTCCACACATACCACACCAGAGCTTTATGCTCAAGGGTGGGAGGAACAACATGCATCCCATCTGCTCACACGTGTACTCCATTGTCCCTCAGGACTTCAAACACTTTGTCTGTTTCTTAGTCTTAGAACACAATTCCTACTCCTCTGAATCCCTTCACTTGGTTTTACGTGTTCATCGTTAAATTCCAGCTTTGGTGCCTCTTAGTGCAACCAGTGTTTATTAAGCACCTCATACGTGCCAGGTGTGGTGCTAGGGGCCAGAATGGGGTTAGAGACCCTGATCCCCATTCACAAGACCGGTTAATTATCCCCTTCCCATGACTTCACCCTGTTATAGCATGTATCATGTGATATTTTATTGCCTCTTTGTATGTCTGCACCTCCCTTAGACTGTCTACTCCCTGATTTACGGTGCATAGCCATACCCAATACCTACTGTTGATTGACTGAATGAATACTAGCCATTGTTGGAATGCAAGGTGAACACGTTGGATCAGCAGTGGAAAAGATGGTCTGGCCAAGAAAAGAGGAATGGGCTGAAAAAATAAATGTGGTAATCCTTCACATTACTACTGGGATAAATAGTAATAAAAATGTTAACACATGGGAGCTAACGCTGTTATTTAACCCAAGTACTGTGGCATGACCTTCTTATATGATATCTACTTGAATATTCTCAACTGTCTTGTGATATGGGAACTATCAATGACACCACTTTTAAATTGAGGATGCCAAGGGTCAGAATAAATAAGTAACTTAGCAGAGGCTTCCAGCTACAGGTGGAAGAGCTCAGACTTGACTTTGGGTCTTTCTGCTCCAAAGTCGTTCCATTTAGCACATGGAGATACTAATGACAGCAAAGCAGTGATGACAATGAAGGCAGCAGTTCACTGGATGAACTGGAGATTATGATGGGAAGACAGAATATCAGATTTTAAGGTATTTCGGAGATAGGCTGTCCATGCAGAGGATGACCAGGCCCAGAAGAGCAGGTGTGTGAAGGTGCTTGTAGGGAAAGCTCATTGGCGACAAGCAACTTCAATTGCTCTCAATGAAATGACATGTCTAAATTATATTCAAGTCAAAATGTTATGCTCAAAATCTCTCTTTTCCACTTAAGAAATTTTCCCTGAATCTCCCATCTGGAAGAAATTCCTTCTTTCTTTGAACTCCCATAATACTGTCTGTGCCTAAATTATAAGATAATGTCCTGGGTATTTGTGTCTATGTTTTATTTCCTCACATTACACGTCCACTAGACTGTCTACTTCATCCTTAAGTTTTTCTAGAACACTGAGGAGAGTATCTTGCAAATACAACATGCTCGCTTTAAAAGCTAGAGACTAGGGGCACCTGGCTACCTCCACTGGGGGAGCGTTTAAGTCTTGATCTTGGGACTGTGAGTTTGAGCCCCATGTTGAGTACAGGGGTTACTTAAAAATAAAACCTTTTATAAATAAGTAAATAAAAGATAGAGACTACATTAACAAATTAATGTAGTAAAAATAAATCTCTGAACAGTTTTAAACTTTCAGATGAAAACCAACTTTAAGGTTTCTTTTCTGTCAAAATGCAATATTTTAAATGCTCTTTATGTTCCTTGAAAATTTGAGGCCCTCCTGAAAAGAATATGAAATTATACTAATTTTTAAATAACATTGTTATTTTCCTCAATTCATTTTTTTAAAGACCTTATTTATTTATTTGAGAGAGAGCACAAATAGATGGGGGAGCCAGAGGGAGAAGCAGTCTCTTCACTGAGCAGGGAGCCCCACGTGGGGCTCGATCCCAGGACCCTGAGATCGTGACCTGAGTTGAAGGCAGGTGCTTAACCGACTGAGCCATCCAGGCACCCTCCTCAACTCAGTTTTGACACTGATGGCTTGTTAGAGAGATTCCCCTAGCTGGAAGTTGATAGTATTACAAACTTTTTTCATCTGAGCCAATAATACAAAACCATAATTTATCCATGGAAATGTACTTACCGGGAATTACGGCTATATCATTAACTTATATTGACTTACAGTCTTACATATTGAAGAGTCTACCGACCTTGAAAAACTATTAAAGCAAGAAACTAGCTACACTACAAAGCCCAATATTAATTAATATCTTATTTACTGAGGGAAAATAAGGATGAGGTTTTGATAGATTGTAGTTTATTCCACATTGAAAAGAAAAGTGAAACCAAGCTTTCCACTTCCATAAAAATTAATTTTCTCTCAAGGAGGAAACCTCTTTGGTTTGTGTGGTTACCATCAAAATTATATTTAACTATTGAATCACTGTTGTCTTGTAATGCTGAATATGTTTCTACTGAATTCAGAAAAGGCCATTTGAGTTCAATAGAACACCTGTGAATGCAGCTGAATTTTAGATGCTGGGCTGCATATGAGCACATTTAAAATGTGCTTTATTACTCAGTTTAACTCCTCTGAGTCATCAACTACTTAGAAATTAGACTAAGTTGTTGAATCAGAACCTAGGTTACAATGCAAAATCAAATTCCCTTATTTAGTGAGTGGAAATGTGAGTGTTCTAACATGATATATGAAGTCAAATATAGTTAGCAATGATTTTGTTTGCTGATTTGGCAATTTAAATCTTCATTTCCAAGCATGGCAATTGCATTCGTCTGCTCGGGCTGTCATAATAAAATACCACGGACTGGGTGGTTTAAACAACAGATATTTATGGTTTCACAGTTCTGGAGGCTGAGAAGTCCACATCAAGATGCCAGTTGCTGGTAATTCAGTTTCTGGCGAGAGTTCGTTCCCGGCTTGCCGAAGACCGATTTCTCCCTGTGCCCTCACATGGTAGCGAAAGTGCTCTAGAGTCTCTTCCTCTTAGGACACCAGCCCTGTCAGATGAGGGCTCCACTCTTAGGACCTCATTTAGTCTTTAGTCCCTCCTTTGGAGATAGTCATGCTGGAGGTTAAAGCTTCAACATATGAATTTTCGGGGGACACAAACATTCAGCCCATAACACCTACTGTATTAACTTATTAAACTACATATATTTTCTACTACTTTGTCTAGCTATTGGCCTTTTAGAGTTGTTCTCAAACATATTACGTTTATAACAGTGGTTCTCAATCCCGGCTGCATATTCGAATCTTCAGGAGAGATTTCAGAGCCTGGGTCCCCCTTCCAGGAATTCTGATTTAACTGATTTTAGATAAAGACTGAGCATCAGTATTTTTGTTGTTGCTGCTTTCGTTGTTGGTGATGATGACTATCCATTGAAAAAAAAGTGACTTTATGCACTCTCTTTCAATAATCTACATCTGAAATATATCAAGCTATCCACTAGATTTATTTAATTGATGTAAATTTACACAGAATGAAATATACAGATCAATATAAATCAATGAGTTTGGGGTATACATATATATATCCTCATAAGTACCATGCCAACCAAGATATAAAATATTTTTATCAACAAAGAAAGCTTTAGGACTTCCCTTCCAGTGAAACTTCTTCATAAGCAATCTTGGTTCTGGTCTTTTTTTTTTTTTTTAATGTCATTAACATCCAATATTGTGTCTAAAGGATCTTCAGTGTTCCAAAGTAAGGAGGATAAAAACAGAAATGACTCATTGGAAGATTAAAATTGGTTTGAAGTTACAGTTTATATTAAAAATTAATGCAGGAGCGCCTGGGTAGCTCAGTGGGTTAAAGCCTCTGCCTTTGGCTCAGGTCATGATCTCAGGGTCCTGGGATCAAGTCCTGCATCGGGCTCCCTGCTCAGCAGGGAGCCTGCTTCCTCCTCTCTCTCTGCCTGCCTCTCTGCCTACTTGTATTCTCTCTCTCTCTGTCAAATAAATAAAATCTTTAAAAAAAATTAATGCAAACTTTACTCATCAATACACTGTTACATGTTTTAATATGAGAATGTTTTTCCTTAACATGAAGTAAACATTGCTGGTCTGGGAAGATATGCCATGTTCCTCCCTGATCCCTGGCACACTGCTAAAATCTTTGATTTGTATAAGTCAATATTTTTCAGGTCAGACAAAAAAAAAAACAACAAAGAAGTTTACTAAAATTGTCACTTTTTCTCATTATCTTAAGTTCAAGTTTAGATATTATGAGATTATCACACAGGATGACTGTTCTACTTCATTTTTTAATCAATCAAATAGCTCTTCTGGGGGCACCTGGGTGGCTCAGTGGGTTAAAGCCTCTGCCTTCGGCTTGGGTCATGGTCTCAGGGTCCTGGGATCAAGCCCCGCATTGGCTGCCTGCTCAGCGGGGAGCCTGGTTCCTCCTCTCTCTGCCTGCCTCTCTGCCTACTTGTAATCTCTCTCTCTCTCTCTGTCAAATAAATAAATAAAAGATTTTTTAAAATAGCTCTTCTGTATTAATTATTGAAAAAAACTTTAGTTGTTAGTCTAGTTTTCAATTTCGAATCAGCTTTGGTCTAAGTTATGACAGGAATAATAATAACAATAATGAATAGCTGCTAATAAACATAAATGTAAATTTTTAAGAATTTCCCTGCGAAAAATGCTGACTTAACGTTATTTCCCTGTACATGTAAGTTCCACAGAGCCATGAATATGCTGATGCATTATGCTACATAGAAATGATCCTAATGACTTAGTACAAAATAAAATACTAATAAATTATATACTGGTAGGTAAATACAATAAAAATAAATTTATATCGAAATAATATAGCAACAATAACTATGATAGATATAGATATGACAGATAAATTATTCTTTGCATAAGAAAGGAACTTGCTAGGATTTTCAGTATGTTCCCTTGGGTATGATTTTTAAAGTCTTAGAACTTATAAAAGCCCCCTTGAGATCTGATTAAAAGCTCCAAATTTCTCTTTCAAAAACACCTCCCAAAACCACATATTTACACATAAACCACATTTGGGATATAATCTTATGCAATAGACTATGACTTTTTTTTTTTTTAAAGATTTTATTTATTTATTTGACACAGAGAGAGAGATCACAAGTAGGCTGAGAGGCAGGCAGAGAGAGAGGAGGAAGCAGGCTCCCTGCTGAGCAGAGAGCCCGACATGGGCCTCGATCCCAGGACCCTGAGATCATGACCTGAGCGGAAAGCAGAGGCTTTAACCCACTGAGCCACCCAGGGGCCCAGACCATGACTTTTTTTTTTCATGAATCCCAAGTTAAGAAGACTCTCCTGGGGGATTTAGAAGGTAGTCTGTCAGAAAGTCAACTTCCAAATCACTTTTTAAGGGCATGAACAACACACAACAACCTGAGCAGCTAACTCTGTAAAAACACAGATACTTTTTTTTTAATTAACATATAATGTATTATTTGCCCCAGGGGTACAGGTCTGTGAATCATTAGGCTTACACATTTCACAGCACTCACCATAGCACAAACCCTCCCCAGTGTCCATCACCCAGCCACCCTATCCCTACCCGCCACCCCCCAGCAACCCTCAGTTTGGTTCCTGAGATTAAGAGTCTCTTA